>ML105500.1:0-128530 GCA_003697995.1 Taxidea taxus jeffersonii | reverse complement strand
AGCGTCTCTGTCTCTGGCAGAGTCCCACCTGGAGTCTCCGGAGCCCGTAGATCCCTGAGCTCTCCCGGGTCGGAGTCTCCCCGGATCTTCAACTATGTACAATTTTAAGGAGAAGCAAGTGAATTAAGAAAGACAAAAGATTAACAATTAGGAATACATAAATATTAATGACATGCCTACTCAGAAATAACATCAGCATTATATACTGTGATTCTTGAAAAAGAAAATTATTATAATTTTAATTTTATAATTCATAGAAATCAGAAAACATCCTGTCAATGTGCAGAAAAATGCATATAAACAACATTCTGAGATTAACTCATAATGTTAATTCTGAGATTAACTCATAATGTTGAAGTTTAAACTGCTGAATATTAAGACAAATAGTCAAAACTGACAAAAGACAAAATTAATCAATAATACTACAACAAACTGTTTTTTTACCTGATTAATTTCAATTCATAATATAAAGCATAACAACGACATAAGCATTGCTAAAGCAATTCTGATTTTAAACAAGTGATACACATTAAAATGTGAAATTTTTTGATAAAGGAAAAAAGTTGGCTAAAATGAACAAATAATACAAGATTGTTTGAAAATTTCATATTATACAATATCCATCCTATATAAAGAACATTCTGGGGATGCCTGCGTGGCTCAGTGGGTTAAGCATCTGCCTTCAGCTCAGGTCATGATCCCAGAGTCCTGGGATCGAGTCCTACATCGGGCTCGCTACTTAGCAGGAAGTCTAGTTCTCCCTCTTCCCCTCCTCCCATTCATGCTCTTTCTCTCTCTCTGACAAATAAATAAAATCTAAAAATAAAAAAAAAGAACATTCTGAAATGTTTACTTTTTTATAAAAAGAGAACCAATTTTCAAAAAACTTTATGCTAAAGTTGACAACTTATAATATAGAACAACCAAAAAAATAAAAACCTGATAGAAATAAAGTTGCTAGTAAGTGAAGAAAATATAAATGAGGTTAATCTGAAAAAGTCACAGTAAACTGTTCATTTTCTATACAGACTATTATTTAACAGTTAAAAAAATAAAGAGGTACAAAAATTGAAAATAAAGATGTCAACTTCAAATTCAGCCAATTTTTGCCAACATGAACACAAAATAGTCTGTTGTTCCTCAAATATTTTAGAATTTTACAGAAGAGTACAAATGAACAGATGAAAAAGTTAAAGTTAAAAAAAAAAAGCTATGTTCTCCTGGACTTTTAATCTCCTTCTTACAGCATTGTTTTAATGTCTTTCTATTTTAGTGTAACATAATCAAATATATTCAATAGATGAAAATAGCTATTCCAAGAAAAGTAGTGAGTATTCGATTTAGCATAATTTGTTATCTTACTTTTGTAGCAAAGAAAAATGTGATGAGCTAATATTAAAACAAATATGACCTTAGTGATACACTTTAGAAAAATCCCTAGTCAACTAACAACTGATAAGAAACAAGTAGATTTAAGTGTAAAATAGCTGTCATGAATTTGCCAACAGGTACAAAAGTTATCTCACAAATATAAGCAAAACATGGAATTCGTGTGCTGACTCACACAAAAACAGTTTCAAAACTAAGTCTAACAATAATCTGCAAAACAGAGATCATAATTCCTGGGCTAAGAGAAAAAAAAGAGGGGCACCTGGGTGGCTCAGTCTTGGTCCCAGGGTCCTGGGATCAAACCTGGCATCCAGCTCCTTGCTCAGTGGGAAGCCTGCTTCTCTCTCTCCCATTCCCCCTGCTTGTGTTCCCTCTCTCACTCGCTCTCTTTCTCTCTCTGTCAAATAAACAAAATCTTGAAAAAAAGAGAGAGAGAAAAAAAAAAAAGATGTACTTTAACTGAGCTGATAAATCTATTAACTATTTGCAAAATACAGTTACAAAAGTGAGTTAAATAAAATACGACTTTTGTAATACATATTGAAGCACAGGTATAAGTTTAATAAAAAAGAGTGTTTCAAAACATAAACACAAATGAGCTGAATACATCAAACACATACATAGAGCCACTAAAAAGAAACAAAAGGATAAAAGGAAATGATAGTACTTTGAATGATGCTGATAAAAAATACATACTTCTATATTTTATATACTTGCTTATAACTCTATAAATACTTGCCTAGATTAAGGTCTAGTTTTAAATTGTAAAATAAAACTAGGACTGAAAATTGTATATCACTTGAAATGTTCAGTAAAAATGGATTCATTTTTAACCGAATAACTGTATAAGATAAAACATGAAAAATAAAGTGGAAATATGTCAGTAACAAAGGGAAATGTTACTGAAAAACAAATTTAGGCCATGAAGTCTTTTTTTTATTTTTAAAGATGTTATTTACTTATTTTAGAAATAGAAAGAAAGTACACAAGCTGGGGCAGAGGAGCAGAGGGAGAAAGACAGACTCTCTGCTAAGTGCAGAGCTGGACGTGTGGCTTAATGTCACAACCCTTAGATCATGACCAGAAAATAAAGAGTCCAATGCATAACTGACTGAGACATCCAGGCACCCCGTAGGCAATGAAGTCTTAAGTTGCTGAGGACAGGGAGACAGGACAGTGATCCTAACAAACCACTGATACAAAAAATAATTATGGATGACAGAAATCATCTCAAATTTTCTGATAGGCATTACTGTGTAATAGTAATTTCTAGTGTTTACTTTGTCTTTAGTATTTCCCAGGCTCACAATATTAAAGTTCACTTGACAATATTAACTTATTTAATTATCACAACACCATGAGGTACATATTATTATTACTCCTCCTTATTTAGAACATTAAGAACTTATTACAAGAGTAATGAGATGAAAGTAATTTAATAAAAAGAACATGGACTTGGAAATCACAATACCTTGAATCAAATCCTACCTTTGCCCCTTAACAACTTACCTAGCCTCTCTGAGCCTCAGTTTCCTTGATTTTATGTATTTCATAGCATTGATATATTTCAAAATGAAACACCATAAATAATACTCAAGATACCTGGTACATAGCTAAAAAATGTCAGGCACTGAGCACAATTTGGGGAATACAACAAAGGATATATGTACAATCCCCACCTTCAAAAAGCTCACAGTAGTATAGGTTACCTATGGGCATGATATTTTGTAGATCCTTAGGTATGACTTTTATATCTTCTTAAAGGTTAAGAACATAACAAATAATAAAAATACAAATTATAGAGACTGATATTAAAATATATTTAGATAATTTGGCTAAGCCACACCTTAATTTCTTTTTGAATGGTATACAGTCTATAGGGGTGATAAATATTAATATATTTATATTAATTCTAAATTTTGTGTGTATAAAATATATCCAAGGACTCCTGTCCAAGGGAATACAATAAGCCAACAGCCAACTAACTGAAACTCTGCACTTTTCCCTATGAATAGATATTGTCATCATAATTACAGAAACTCTAAAGGTAACAGACTTAAGATTATTTAAACAACTGGCATACAAAGAAGGAACACTCCACAGCATACAGCAGATTTCCCTCTCAATGCCTTGTGAAAGTCTTCCAAGGACCAATATTAACAGTTCCCAGCTCTAGCTCAGAAGGCAAAGCAATCCAGCATGAGCCACACATACCATTTCGCTGAAGGCAACAAGAATACCAAGAGAAAAACCATTTTATGAAAATGATGTATATTATTCTGGTTTAAGGAAAATAAAAGAAGAATAAAAATTCACTAAATACTCTCTACTCAATTTTGCTGCAAATCTAAACCTGCTCTAAAAAATAAAGTCTTAAAAAAAAATCAGTCAACCACAAACTAAAGAGTGTATGAATTTAAAAACCTGAAAATACTCTACATCCTAATTACTTATAACAAAGTCCTTATTTGGTTACGCAACAAATAACAATTTTCCAGCATTTATAACATATGTAATGTAGTGACAGGTTACTTGTGACTACCTTAACTGCCACAATATCAGTAATACCACTATAAAGGAAGCCTCAATAAAAGAAGAGAGGAAATATCTTTTGATAGCACTGTCATTTTTGTGGTAACAATCAAGTTTTTTTGACAAAATAAAACAGGATATTGTAAAACACACTAGCTGTTAACCAGCATCTTACTTTTTCTCTACTCCTAGATAATTGGTTATCTTGGCAATATTATTCATGATGTCAAAATTAACATGCCTTTTGAGATATTCAGGATTAGCTTCCAGTCAGGTCTTTATGTTGACACAACTTTTCTCAAATGTCAAAAGCTATTTATTGTTTTTAGAATTAGAAGCTCTGGAAATAGGTTTTCTAATACTTGTTAACTGTCTTTAAACTTTCAAAAATATAAGTAGTATGCATAAGTTTGTCTGCATATTTTCTAGAAATATGCAGATATTGATCACTAGCACCAGCAGAAGAGCATTTTTTTTTCTTAATTATAAAATGAGGATAGTTTCACTTCCTACTTCTTTGGCACTTCTTTTTAGGGCTTTTTTCTTGACTTGTCCCTTTAATGCTTGTATTTTTCAGAGTTTGGGCCAGTTCTCTAGTCTCTTCTAGGGACTACAAACTATCACCACAGAGATCAGGGATACCTTTGTGTTCCAGGGTTACCAATGTTTGAGACAGTTGAAGGTGAATGCTTTAAGCAAGACTGCACAACTCCCTGTTGTCTGCCATTTATGCTACCTGCCAGGCCCCTATAAAAAACCTTAAGTTCATGACCCCAATTTTACTTATATTTCCTGATTTTGAGCCATGTGCTGGGTTTATAGTAAAGAGCAAAATTTAACATGTTCTTTGTACTCACTAAGCTTTCAGATAAATGAGGGAAACACAGTAAATTGGGAAAAAAATTTAAATGAGGTTATGTTTAGGGCAACAGTGCTAGTGTAGTAACAATTTAAAGCTTAAAGCTTAGATAAATCTTAAACCATTCAACCTAATGCTCATTTCATTATTGTGTGCCAACTGCTCCACAGTAATTTTCTTTTATATTAAGTATCTATTGAATTCCATAACTTTTAAGCTCTCCCAGTCTCCTCAGAGCTTCCAATGTGTTAACAGACTTAGGGTTTCTCAGAGATGATAATGTTAGTAATAACAGTAACAAAATTTGCAGAGTATTTATTATGGGCTGGCTAAATGCGTTACACAGATCACCTATGGATACTATAATTACTTCCATTATACAGAGAAAAAAACTTGAATTAATATTAATTTGCCTTAGGCCATGTGACTAATTAGTAAGTAATAGGATTAAAACTTACTGTCTTATTCTGGAGTTAGCTCTTTTAATGTCAAAGCTATAATTTCTGTAGAAGACATAATCATGCAGAATTTCAAAATGTATTTAACCACAGAATCCTAACCAGGAATACCTATTAACATTTACTAGAACTAATATCCTCTAAAACAGTTTGGGAATACTGGCTTAATCTGTACTAAATCTTATTTAATGATTAGGAGATAAAATAGTCATGATATTTAATTGCATGCACAGTAATTACAAATGTAAAACACAGAGAAAAAAAGAAAAAACAGTACATAAGTATGTTAATTGTGTTTGGATAGTAGGAATTGTTGGATAGTTTAGACTTTGTTTTCCTTTACTAAATTGAAAAATAATGACCTTATTTTTACAAAAAAAAGCATTTGAAAAGTATTATCTGAACTATTCTGCCTCTTAACATTAATTCTGTTCACAATATTCATTGTATTTCATTAGACCTAAAGTCATTGTAAGATGCCACTAATAAAAACAGAGGCTGATTTTATTAAATACATGAATTTGGAAATCTTAATCATTAAAATATATAAAAGGCTATTCCTGATATTTTTGTCATTTCCAAATGGCTTCCCTTTACCTCAGCAATTTCCCCAGTAGTCTTTCCCCACTCTGATTCTAAATTGCCAATAATACCTTTTGTTTTTTAATTTTAATTCAATTAATTAACATAGAGTATATTACCAGTTTCAGAGGTAGATCTAGTTCAGTGATTCATTAGTCTTATATCCAGTAATTCCTTTTAAATAACAAATTCCCTGCCCCAGGCTTTCAATGTTAGGGACCAAATATAAACAAATAAGCTATTACTTTGAAATGAAGTTTTAAGTGCAGGTTTTCAATCTTCCTTTATAATACAGGAATTCTACAAAAATTGGGAAGTGTCTTTCCACTTTCCAAAACACCTGATTTCATGTCTCAGAACTTCAATTAGGTAAAAGTTTACATTCTTCTTAGATGCCTTAAGTATTGTATCTCATCAAACCTAAGATGCCCACCAATTATAACATGGTTCCAATCACAAGACGCTCTGTCATTTTATGGACCATTAAGTAAAAAACATACATCCTGTATTGTTTGAAAATTCTCTTTAAAAAAAAAAGAAAATTCTCTTTTAAATTTAACCCTATTTTTATCTTATATAACTCTTCTGTTTCCCTATATTTCTGCATACACATTAACTTTTCATTTTAATGGTAAACCATATAAAAGATACTTAAAATGGAGCTTAAGGTCAACTACTATATACTAACACTACACATAACTGAACTGATGACAATATTAACAGTTATGACCAAGTATGCATACGCAGGGTCATTGACAACTATGTCACAAGTGCCACTTAGTTCATAGTGATTTTAAGACAACAATTACAAAATGCATGACTATTTTAGAAATGTAAATATCAGAAAAGCATATATATCCACATTAATAAACTATAGTAACTTTAATCACAATCACTTTTTTCTCTCCTCACCATCATCAATTCCTAATCTAACCTTCCAATCTTCGTTCCTCCATTTGCTTCATAATCTAACTGACAAATCACCCATACGGGGAACATCTTTATTACCATGCTACATAATGTGATACTTTTTAAAACTCCTACTAGGATTTAAAACATCTGACAGAATTTTTAAAAAGGTAAATAATAAGATCAAATATTCTGAGAATAACATATCCCAGAGTTACTCAAATTCTATAGCAGTGGTAACTGGCAACACCTCCAGGGGTGTTTTTGCAACCTTTGCCCGAAATATAGAAGACAGACCTAAAATATTCTTTTTGTGAATGTTTCTTTTTTGTTTGTTTGTTTATTTACTTGGCATGTATTCAGGAAATGAATTTAAATTCTACCTCTGCCATTATTACCTGTGTCAGTTTTTCTATTTAAAAATTTTTGATGTATAATTGACAGATTATCAGATTAGTTGTAGATACACAAGACTCCATATTTATATAAACTGCAAAATGATCACATTAGCCCATTTAATAACCTTAATCATACATAGTTACAAAGATTTTTTTCTTGTAAGGAGAACCTTCAAGATCCACTCTCCCACCTACTTCCAAATACTCAAATACAGTATTTTTTAACTACAGTCACCACGCTGTAAATTGTATCTCTTACTCATTTTACAACTGGAAATTTGTTTTTATTCTTGATTGTTTTTCTGTACTCAACAGAATGCATTCTTCCCCTTTACTCATAAATGCACAGGGAGTCCTGGAGGGCTTTAGGGATGGCTAAGAGGGGATTGCTATAGAGTGGATGGCTATGAGAAGACAGTCCATGTTATTTCAGGTACTATGGCCATTAACAGAAAATCTTTCTGTGCAGTGAAATATGCATAAAATTTTTATAAAGGGTATGTCTAGGTCTCTCAGATTTTCTTCAATAGGGTTTAACCATCCCTTTCCATCCACAGAAGCACTCAGTACTTTTTCCCATTTCTTATCCAAGAACACAACTAATAACAACAGCCACTACTTTAATGCACCAGGCACATTACATACGGGGTCATTTAAGCTTTATAACCTTGTGGGATGACATTTCCATTTTATAGAAAATTTCAGAGAAATTACATAACTGGTCTAAATCCAAATATTATAATCCAAATTATAAATCTGAATATTAAATGGCAGAGCTGTGATTTTAGCATGTTTGTTACTCCAAAACTCACACTACACTTCATCTTTAAGGCGTTTCCCAATCCTAATTAAATTAAGTCATCATCCACCAATATCCATGCACATCTAAACTAAGAACACTTAGAACCTGGCCAGCCATTTCTTACCATGCCTACTCAAGCCACGATCGTGTCTCCTCTAGATTACTACAAAAGCCTCCAAACTGGTCTTTGTTCCACCCCACCCCTTCCAATCTATTCACCATGGCACCCAGTAAGATCGTTTTTAAAAGGAAGCCAGCTTATGTCCGTCCACTGCTCAAAATTCTCCAATAACTTAGATGCCCTCAGTATCCTTCATGATTTGTTCCTTCTGTGATTTTGTCCCCAACTTTAACCCTTTCGCTCAACTCTAACTGCTCTTCAGGCGAGTTTCTGCTTCATGGCCTTTGCAATGGCAGGTCTCTCTACCTGACTACATTTCCCCAAGACATATGTATGGTTAATTCTCTCAAGGATGTCACAGCTCTTGCTTGAAAGTCGTCTTTTCAGCAAGACTTTCCCTGACCACACTAAAATTTCAAACTATACCCTCCTCTGCTGTATTATTTTTCTCTTCAACGCCCATTACAACCCACAATATGTCATGTTTTTCTTAATTGTGTTCAGTATGTGCCTTCACCAATAAAATGGGAACTACGGGAAGACAGGACTTTCTGTTTTGTTCCTTGCTCTTTACCCAATGTCTAAAACAGTGCCGGAAACATAGTGGCAGCTTACCTACTCGAGGGATTAATTCCTGCCCCACTCCCACCCCAGTCCTTTCACAACACCAGCGCGCGCGCAAACGCAACAGTAAACGTGTTTGTGACTATATCTTTTCCAGTAGCATCCTTCCCCTCAGCCCTGCATCCCATTTCTCAAACATGGTTCCTTCAAAAGGTCCCGAGATGTTCTCTACTTCCACATGCCAAGATCGGTGTTGCTATGTGTTTATCTCCCACTAGTATCGGCATGTCAGCTCCTATCTCGCCACGTCAAGTAAGGGAAGAGGAACTCCTTCGATCTCAACTCGCCTACCGGGGACCCTCCGCGGGCGTCACTCACATGAATCGGTGGACAGAGCAACTCCGCGAAACTCACCACGGCAGCCTCAGCACGGAGCCGTAAGGAACAGCCTCCCCCACACGACAGCACTGAGAAAGGACCCAACGAGGTGTCCCCACCAAACGCCTGAGCGTACCACCGATTTAATTCTAAATTCTGTCTCCCCCTTCCTGTGTGCAGCCACACCACGCTCTCCGTCTTCTGTTTTCTTAGCCAATAATGCAACACCCCCCCCTTCTTCCTTGGTGGCTACATTTTGTTATCAGCTTGGGCAAGGGGCAAAACGCTGGACGTCTGGGTCTTTCCTCAACCTTGTGTCGTGGAAGTTGTGAGGTCAGAAGAAACGGCCGACTGAATTGAGGGTGGGGGGCGGGGAAATCTGGAAACTGTCAGTGTAGAGTCAGAATCACGCTTCTGGCCAGATTCCGAGCTGGAAATTTCGGCGGATCTAGCTAGCAGGCAAAGGGCAATCCTAGCGCTCCAGGAGCCGCTTCTTTTGTAGAAGCACCTGAAATGCGGGGTGTGGTACACTAAGCAGTAGCGGCAGCAGCAGCAGCAGCAGCCACTGCGACAGGCCGGGGCCCTGTGTAGACGCTCCATCCCCTTGTGTTTGTGTCCGCCAGCGTCCCCAGACTCAGAGGCAGGTATTTGGGTTTGTCAGTTTTGTGTGTCATAGTGGGTGGGGCTGGTGGGAGGTAGAGGAAAGTCAAGCGCAGCGAGTGACCCGGCTTATCCCACAGTAAGGGGAGCCAACGTGTGGAGCTGCTTGCTGCTGAAAACTGCCCATCCCTAGCTAATGTCCGATTTTCCCCCTCCGCACGTTGACCTGAGTCCTCTGGGAATTGTAGGCAGCTACTTGAGAGTGACCACTGTATCACTGCTTCAAAAGATTTAAAGAAGAGGCTAGAGAATGTGGAATCAGCTCTCCATTACTCTTTATAGATACAAAGTCTTGATTTTGTTTCTGGTTTCAAAGGTTTAGTCAATTGTCAAGACTAAACTGGAGTGGGAGGATGTGAACAATAGGGCTTGTCTGCGGTTGCTTTCCAAGGCCTCTTGGTTCCTGGTTTTAATTGGGACGGAAAGACAACTTTTTTGAGGAAATGTATATAAAATAAGTGAACTAGTATTATTCTCCCATTGAAGAAATGTGTGAACTATTCATGATGAAATCAGCATCCCCCATCCCAACTCCTTTCTTATTTCAACTCCAAGTTCTTTGAGGGGAGGGATTGCATCTTATTCACTGTCCTTTGCGGGGCAGCTGGAAAAACACCTGACTTAAAATACGTTCAAGATACTTTTGAATGAATGAATTTTCAAAGCCCTCTGCTTACATTGTTTTTACTCAACTAATCTCTCACCTCAGATGTCTTTTTTTTTTTATTAGCTTTCTTCCACTCACCAAATGTGAGCAAATCTATGTGTGTATTTCGTATATATGAACTTTTTGATGTGCACCCATCTAGGAGGTAGTTGAAGTGGAACATTGATGAAATGTTTTATGCTAACTAGTATCTTATCTTTTCAATAATTTGCATTTTCTTTATTTGGTTATTTGATTCTCAGTTGTCTGATAGAGGCCATCTAATTGAAAGTCAAATGGTATAATATAGAAGGATTGCATAGTAAAATAATAATAGTGTCTCCTTCTCTACCCTTAGTCCTCTTTGTCAGAAATGACCACTTTTAACCTTTCCTAACTTTAGGTCGGTATGTTGAATAATAAATTAAAATGCTCATTCTTTTTTTTTTCAGTTGACTTCTTAAAGTAACTCACATTATCCCCAACCTCTCTCTTCCAAAGTTTTGAACAGTTATTACAATTTTTAGTTTTCATATTGGTTAATCTTATAATTTTAAATTATATATATAAATTATTTTTCATGTCAATTTTCAAAAATATGTTAGGCTCCTTATTTGGTAAAATGAGGAAAGTAATGACTCTACCACCTTTATCACCGCAGAAACTACATTCACCACTCCCACCCTCCCTTATCTGGACCTTTACTTACACATTGTTAATGTTAATAATATTTACATTATAGGGGCGCCTGGGTGGCTCAGTTGGTTAAGCAACTGCCTTCAGCTCAGGTCATGATCCCAGAGTACTGGGATTGAGTCCCGCATCGGGCTCCCAGCTCCACGGGGAGTCTGCTTCTCCCTCTGACCTTCTCCTCTCTCATGCTCTCTCTCACTCTCTCTGAAATAAATAAAATCTTAAATCTTAAAAAAAATAATATTTACATTATATTTCTTAACTACAATTTTTATTGCTTTTTATGTGCTAAAAAACAATAAAATGTTACAGTATTATGACTTTGTAAATATTCTTAAGCCCAGGGCCAAAAAGTATGCCATGATACATTTCTTTCCCAGTGTCTTAGTTTCATGACCCCATGCCACACCGAGGAGAAGACTTGTAATATTAACATCAAATTGATTTCTTTCTTCCTCTCTGATGACAAAAAATTATTCCATAGTTAAATGTGATTTATTTTTTTGGATGGTGTACTTCCTGTATGGTTTTAACCTTCCTCACTTTTACAAAGGACTTTCTGTTTTCTTTTGGGAGAAAGGTACGTGTGCTTTTTTTCACCAAGTCCTCCCATCATGTGCTTTCTTCACCATGTCCTCTCATTCTTTGTTTGAGAAGCTTCCATTCCATTTCTGTGCTTGAAGATGTTCCCCTTGAAGCTCAATCACTTTCTGTTTAATTTGAACAGATTACATTCTGGTAAGTTACATTGCTTCTTAACCACACATATTCTGTTATTTGTTTTTCTCCTCTCTTTTGGTAGAATATATCCTAAGATACTTATTCATAAAAGGTATGTAGATTATAATTTTATTTTTTAATGTTCATATGGCTGTAAATTATTTTTTGCAATTATTAAGATTGATAGTTTGGCAGGGTATAGAAACAGAATTATGTCTCTTTAGGTCTCTCAAGGTTTTGTTGTCTTCTGACTTCCACTATTGCTCATGGAATGATGAGAATGATAGTCTTATCTTAATTTGTTGCTGTCTGAACTATTTGTTTTCTCTCTGGAGTAATTAAAAAATTTTAGTTTTGCATGATACTTTGAAAATTTATGGTGATATGCCTTGTGAGTTTATTCTTTTTACAATGAACTCTTTGAAAGGAGCTAGGATAAATGTCTCAGTGTGGGTATTTTCAGTTACTCTCCTTAATATTATAAGCCTTTTTAATTTTAAATACATATTTCCCTTCAACTGTGGGGAATTTTTGCCTATTCTTTCATAATTTATTCTCCTTTATTTTTCTCTGTTCTCTTTTTGAAACTCCTATAAGGTAGTTTTTGGATTTTTTGTTTGATTCACTATGTCTATTATCTTTCCTCTTATGTTTTTATCTATTTGCTTTTTGTTCCATATTCTGAGCAGTTGTCTCAGCTTTATTTTCCAATACTTCTATGTAACTTGGTAATCATTTAATTCCAAAACACTCATTTTTAATTTTTCCTTTCTCATAATATCTTAGTTTTATTTAATTTTTTATTTTTTATTAGATAAAATGTACATATGTTAAAATGCATTGATTTTAAGTGAGTAGTTTGATGAGTTTTGATACAAGTAAACACCCATGTGACAACCACAATCCCAATCAAGAGGTAGAACATTTTTATTATTCCCAAAAATTTACTATGTTTTTCTCTCTGATCTCATCCTCCCTGCCCAACACACTATGTACTCATTTTTATCATTCTAGTTTAGAAGTATAGTTCTGAAAGTACATTTAAACATAGTCATACAATGTGAACTCATCTAGGGTTACTTTCATCAACACAGTGTATTTGAGACATGTATACTTTGGCATGTTTGTTCCTTTTCTGTTGTTGTTGAGTAGAATTCCATTGGATGAATAAGCCACAACTTATTTATCCATTTACTTGTGTGACATTTGCATTGCTCCCAATCCAGGGTTGTTGTAAATAGAACTACTATGAACATTCTCATATAAGAAGTTTTATAGACAAATATTTTCATTTTTCTTCAGTGAATATCTAGTAGGATTGGGATTTCTGAGTCATAAGCTTAGGGTGTTTTTAACTTTAGAATGCTTTCCAGAAAGTTTTCCAAAGTTCTTGTGTCATTTTTACCCTCCCACCAGCAGCAGTATATCACCTCCAGATTCACATTTTCCTCAAAACTTGGTATTTCCAGTCATTCTAATTTTAGCCATTCTTGTAGATGTGATATTGCATGTTTTTGTGGTTTTAATTTTGTATTCCCCTGATGATTAATGATTGAGAACTTTTTCATATGCTTATTGTCTATTTGTATGTTCTCTTTTGTTAAAATATATGTTTAAGACTTTTACCTATTTCTGTATTGACTTGTTTTCTTTTTATTATTGAGTTGTAGGCATTGTTTATATATTCTGGATACAAGTCTGCTGTCATACACACACAGATATATGTATACATATATGTATTTGATAAAAATGTCATATATAAATATAATGTGATATATATATATTATAAGTAAAATAACATTTTCCTTATCTTCGGTTTGGATTTTCATTTTCTCAAGGGTGCCTTTTGATGTGCATATTTTTTTAATGTCAGTGAGGTTCACTTTATCCAGTTTGTCTTTTATGGTTAGTGCTTTTTGTTGTTGTTGTTGTTGTTAATCCTGACTAAGAAATTTTTGCCTACCCTAAGGTTGCAAAGATATTCTTTTATGTTACATTTAGGTCTATAAACCAACTCGGATTTTCATGGATGTAATAGTAGGAATTGAGTTTACTTTTTTTTCCATATGTATATCTTGTTCCAGCATCATTTGCTAAAGACTGTCCTTTCCCTATTGATTTTCTTGGTCTTGAAAATCAATTCAAGTATTTTTAAAATTTTTCATCTTAAAATTTTAAAAAAATATAAAATATGTGGTTTATAGCACACACATATATAGATCCAGAATATATAAATTATGAAGCATAATAATATGAACACCCATTCACCCACCTATTAAGAACTAATGTATTACTCAAGATTTTTGAAGCTTGTTACGGGTTCTTCCCTAATCTCACACCTGCTTTTCATACAGGTGTAACCCTATCCTCAGGTTTTACTACTACTACTACTACTATTATTATTATTATTATTCCTTCACTTTTTAAATATAATGTTATCTCATATGAACATATGCCTTAATTATTATTTAACTTTTCTTGTTGAATATTATGAATATTGACATACGTTTTATCTGCTGTCTTTTTTCTACTTGAGGTTATATTTCTAGATTCATCTATGCTATTAAATGTTGCTACAATTTGCTTATTTTCTTTCATGTATACTCTTCTATCAGATGAATATGCTGCAATTCACTTAACCATTCTCCTGTCTTTGGACATTTAAGTTTCTAGTTTGGGAATAATAGGAGCAATATCATGCTGATCTTTTTTATATGTATCCCTTTCTGATTGTGTGAAGGAGTTTCTGCAGAAATGGAATAGCAAAATAGTGTTAAACTGTTTTCCAAATGATTGTATTAGTTTACATGCTACTCCTTCATATCCTCCTAACATTAAATATTATCAAATTTAATTTTTACTATCTGGCAGGTATAAATTCTCATGTAGTTTTAATGAACAGCTTCGTGGATATTAATGAGGTTGTTCATCTGTATCAGCAATTTCTTTTTTACTCTTCTGTGAAAATATTTTGCCATACATCCTGATATAATGTTGTCTCAAATCTTCTTAAATATATTTCAGCTGGTTTTGGTTTTCGTTGTTTTCTTTTGCATAAGTTATTTCAGTTGCCTCCAGGGCAGATTTTTTTATTTTTTTATTTTATTCTTTACCTGTTAAAATGTAGTCTTTCTTCAACTATCTCATGATTCCTGGTTAGTTCATTATTTCAGAGTTGCATACAGAGGAGTATTATATAAAAAGCAAAAGAAAGAAGCTACAACCTGTATTATAGTCAAGAGGTACATTGGGCCCCCTCAGATTCAGAGCCATCAGATCAGAGAAGCAGAAATAATGGGGAACATAAGTCAAAAGAGGGTTTGAAATGAGGAAGATAATTTAAAGGGATGAAGAATAAAAGAGTTAACTCGCCACTGGTCCTCCCCAATATCGGGTAGTTATTTACCCTCAAAGGAAAAAAAGTTAAATCTCTTCCCTAGAAATTAAACCAACTGTGTGAGAATTAAAATAAAAAGCTGGTATGGGCAAAGGTAACAAAAGCAAACTTATTAATTCTAGAATTTGGAGGACCCCAGTTAAAATCCAACTATCTACCCACCCATCCTAAAGCAGAGTACAGCAGTCAATAAGCTTATCTGTACACACAAAGCTCTCAGACAGACTTCCTTAATTTCCTTAACTCCTTGCCTAGGGACCTTTTTTGTTGTGATTACCTTAATGTGATTTAGATTGCTTTGGAGCAAGTTCCTTAATCTCCAGGTTACTTTGTCTGGGGCATTTTTTGCTTTGGAGGCCACGTCAATAGGACCACTCCAAATATATATATATATATATATGAAACATTTATAAAGCAGAAGCGGTAGCATCTCTGAAAGTTGTTGAGAGAATTAAAACAGGTCACACATAGGGGCTCCTGGGTGACTCAGTTGGTTAAGCATCTGCCTTTGCCTCAGGTCATGATCCCTGGGGTCCTGGGATCAAGTTCCACGTTGGGGAGCCTGCTATTCCCTTTCCCTCTGCCCTTCTCCCCACAAGCCACCCGTTTGTGCTCCCACTGTCTCTCAAATAAATAAATAAAATCTTTTAAAAAAATAAAACAGGTCACATGTAAAGTATCTAGCACAAAAACAAAAATTGATTAGTTCAGTAACATAGAGGCCTCTGTTACCTAGTTTAATTTTTACTACTATTTAAATAGAGGCCTTGATAATTTAACTTAATGGTTGGTGCCTATATTTCCTCTTTCCTGACTTTACTCACTCTGTGAAAAGGAAAAGTTCTTAATAGTCTTGATGGTCTCTTCTCTGTTCAAGCTTTAGGTAAAGAAAAGATCCTTATTGATATAATTATGCAATAACAAACTTCCTCTAAACTCTTAAAACTGTCAGGTGTCATTGAAGAGGGAATGTTCTATATTTTCCTTTTTATGCCATTGAAAATCTTTGGTTATGATTTAGAGCTACAGTGTAAATTTGTGATTGGGTGTTTTTTTCCTCTTTGATATTATTTTGGAATTTTTTAACTTCGATATTTTTTACTGTGAAGTATTCTGATTGGCATTTTCCTCCAAGTTATATATTATTAATCATATTTAAGGTGAGAAAACACTGGCTTAATTTTTGGTTGATCTGTCATAAAATTCTCTCCTTTTCCAGGTTATCTTAGAAGATCTAGGACTTGGAAATGTTTCCCCTGAAGGATGCTGAAATGGGTGCCTTTACTTTTTTTGCCTCAGCTCTGCCACATGATGTGTGTGGAAGCAATGGGCTTCCTCTCACACCAAATTCCATCAAAATTTTAGGGCGATTTCAAATCCTTAAGACCATCACCCATCCCAGACTTTGCCAATATGTGGATATTTCTAGAGGAAAGCATGGTAAGTTGTTCTTTTTTTCTGTTTTTGTGTCCTTTACTCTGTTACCTTGATTAGATTACAGATATGCAGTGACTGCATATAGTAATCAGTATGTGTGTGCATTATGCCTTCACCTTCAGTGCAGCCAAACTCAGTCTTTCAAGTTTTCCTGATTGCCTTGGCCCCTCACATGTCCCTGGTTTAATACTCTTGCTATTTTCTCTCTTGGATTATACTATGCTCCATTCCCTACAATCTAAGTTTAGTCCCTTTCTTAGATTTTTTTATAGCTTTTATCATATTTTTTATTATTTTCTATTTAATTTGTCTCTTCTGAGGATTCTTAGTTTTTTGAAGAAAAAAGACAAAATAGGGGCACCCGTGTGGCTGTCAGTTAAGTGTCTGACTCTTGATTTTGGCTCCTGTCATGGTCTCAGGTCCTGGGATTGACCTGTGCTGGGTTCCACATTCAGCCAGGAGTCTACTTGAGATTCTCTCTCTCTGTCTCCCCCTCTTCCCCTCCTGCCTGCGTGTGCATATGTGTGTGTTCTCTCTCTCTAAAATAAAAAAATAAAATCTTAAAGAAGGGGGAGCTAATGACTTTTACCTCTAACCTCAGAATCAGAACTGCACTGAGCACACAGGAGGCATTCAATAAATGTTGGTTGAGTGAATAAAATAACAAATGACTACATTTTGAGGGATTTGTGTTTTTCAGATCTGAGAATAAGGATTTTTAATTTTCTCTTTTAGGGAAACCACCTAGCCTTAAACATATTTCTTCCCTTCTATAAAAAGAAAATGAAAGTGCTAATGTCAGAAATTTTGGAAGTATCTATTTAAATGTATTTTATGATTGAAAGTATTTTATGTATTTTATGATTGAAAGTAATTTGGGCTATTTCCAAATGTAAAGGGAGTCACTAATTCTTTTTGGAGCTGCATTAGTCTTTTCATATAAAATTCCATTTAGAAAACTAAAATTAAAAATTTGATTCCTATTGGTTAAAAATTCAATGTTTCACCAGAAAGAAGTTTACTGCATTTTTAGTAGTATACTCAGGTTCTTCCATATCCCATATCTTAGTCCATTTGGACTGCTTTGACAAAACATCATAAACTGAATAAGAAACAAACATTTATTTCTCCCAGTTCTAGAGGCTGGGAAGTCCAAGATCAAGGTACCAGCAGATTCATATCTAGTGAGACCCACTTCCTCATTGCAGCTACCTTTATCTGGTGGATGGGGCCAAGGTGTTCTCTCAGTCTCTTAACAAAAGCACAGAGTTCTCAGGACCTGGTTATCTCCCAAAGGTCCCAACCCAAAGGTCCCTAATCACCACTGCACTGGGGATTAGGTCTTAACATATTAATGGTGTGGAGAGGGGAGACACAATTATTCAATTTATACCACCTCTAAAGATGTTTATGATGGCAATATTTTAACTATTTTAAAATTATTTTTGGAAGCTTAATTGCATGCTGAGGTTCCATTGCTTAAAATTATTTTAAATGCATTTCAATGAAATATATTTAATTTTTCTAACAAAATACTTTGTGAAAGTTAACCCTGTATATATATAGGTTGCTGATATTGCCTATAAAAATGGCAGTTTTGTGTGTTTGAACCTAATATTTCAAAAAAAAAAAAACCCACAAATAATGTTTTCTTTGTTTTGCTGAAAGATAGGCTAAATGATACTTTCAAGTAGTCTGGGTTAATGGCCTTCAAAAAATATTTGCCCTGGGGTGCCTGGTTGGCTCAGTCAGTTAAGCATCTGCCTTCCGCTCAGGTCATGACCCTGGAGTCCTGGGATCGAACCCCAGGAGGGCTTCCTGCTCACCCAAGAGCCAGCTTCATTCCCTCTGCTGCTCCCCCTGCTTGTGCGCTCCTTTGCACATGTGCTTTCTCTCTCTTTCAAATAAATAAATAGTCTTTAACAACAAAACAAAAATTTGCTCTGAAAACATTTACATTTTATAGACTTGGAGTAGAAAATGTTTTTGTAATAAATATTATTAAGTTAATATTTATGGAGTATTTATTGTGATTGAGGCAGTTTTCTAAGTGTTTTACATATTTTAATGAACTTAATCCTCATAACATTATTGTGAGATAGGGACTATTATTATTCACATTTTACAGATAAAGAAATTGAGATACAGGGCAATTAAGTACCTTATCTAAGGTCATACAATCAGTGAAGAGTTGGAATACTAAACATTTTATCATATTTCAAAAGATTTTTGAAGCTGAAATAAGTGTACATTATAATGCAAATATTGATACCTGTACCAATCAGAGCTATTCAATGCCTTAAACACTATGGAGCTCTATCACATATCTAGTGTCTTGAATATTTAGGTATGTCAGGAGGTCTCAGAAAGAAGGTGGTAAAAAAGATTTAATTGTCTTGTAGGTGATAAAAAATTGTGATTTTTCATATTCATATGTGTGTACACATACACATTCACACACAAACACAGACAAGTTAAAGTATACATTATTCTATTGGGATCTTCTTTACTATGCAAGATTGCCTTTGATTGATTTATTCACAAATATCAGCAAACCTTTACCAGCCTTGGCCTAACCTTTCAAGAGGAAATGTAGGTGGGACCATATTAAGGCCATAAGGGTCTCTCTCCACAAAGAATAAACTTGGAGGGCAGAGCTGATGGAAAACCAGGATGGAAGTAAACTTTTAAAGATGTTGATGAGTTGAAGATTTGTTTAGGAACCAGTCTTTCTTGGGACGCCTGGGTGGCTCAGTTGGTTAAGCGGCTGCCTTCTGCTCAGGTAATGATCCCAGCATCCTGGGATGGAGTCCCACATCAGGCTCCTTGCTCATCAGGGAGCCTGCTTCTCTCTCTGCCCCTGCCTGCCATTCTGTCTGCCTGTGCTCGCTCCTGCTCTCTGACAAATAAATAAATAAAATCTTTAAAAAAAAAAAAAAAAAGGAACCAGTCTTTCTGGTCTACTCTGGCATTTTTTACCTTGTGCCTTGGCATACATAATGCCAGTCCACTGGTGTTAAAATACTTTAACAGTCTTATGCCTAATATTATGGCCCTTCTTGTGCTAGATACCAGATATATGATGAATAAGATAGGATCCCTCTAGAAGTAGTAAAGGAAAAAAATATAAACATGATTATAATATAATAGTTGTTACAGCAGATGATGTACAATGTTCTATACTATGCCATGGGAGTACAAAGGAAAGAATATTGAATTCTACATTGGAGAATGGAAATATTCATCAGACTCCCATATAGAGAGTTTTATTTTTTTATTTTATTTTTATTTTTTTAAAGATTTTATTTGTTTGACACAGAGAGATACAGTGAGAGAGGGAACATAAGCAAGGGGAGTGGGAGAGGGAGAAGCAGGCCTCCCGCCAAGCAAGGAGCCCGATGCAAACTCAATCCCCAGGATCCTGGGATCATGACCTGAGTCCAAGCCAGACGCCTATCAGTTGAGCCACCCAGGCACCCCCCATAGAGTTTTAGTGGGATAGGAGACTTAAGAACACAGAGGGGTAGCTTTTCTATCTGTGAAGTTTTATTTACTTTCGTTTATTTTAATGGTACCAGTGGCCTAAAGGAATAGCAGATTTTCAAGAGATGTGCTGGCCTTTTATTGTTGACATATTCCTAAGAAAGCAAATCTTAATATTATTCTTAATCATTTTTATTCTTTTTAAAGGAATTTACATTTCTTATAATTTTTCTTTAAAATTTTGACACAATATTATATATACATATACATAATATTTTGTGTATATAGTATATACATGAAAAAATATATATAATCAGGATGGGGAGAAAGGAAACAAAGTATAAGATAGTAAGTGATAATATTAATTCTTAGTTTCTTCACATGGACTATAAATTTTTTTGTTGACTTCTTATAGGTAAAGGCAAAGAAGGAAATTGATCTGCTTCAAATTACATTCATAATGAAGCAACATATTAAGAAATTAATTTCTAAATTTTTACTTAAGTCTGGAAAAATGATCAGTTGCAAGCTTCATAATGTTCATACAATATATTGTATGTTCAGGTGATATATAGAGACATTATATAGAAACTTCTATGTTATGGGGATCTGAGATGTTTGTTATTATGGGCAGTGTTCTCAACACATCTGGCTAAATTTGCTTTATTTTTCTTTCTTGTGTTTGATCTCTGAGTGGAAATCTCTGTAGCTTCTTGTCCCAATTTTTCTGTGGTGAGCATTAGGTAAAATAAATTTGACAGTTTGAAATAGCACTCGAGGGCCACAGGGGCCTATGAATGGGCATGAGGAGATCTATGGACCTTGAAATTACATAGACAATTTTGTGTGTGTGTACATGTATGCACAACCATTTTTTGGATAATGAGTCCAAGTTTTAATCAGATTCTCAAAAAGGATTCATAATATAAAGAAAGGGTTTAAAAGCACTTATGCTTTTACTACATGGAGAGAATTTTTCTTCTTTATTTAAAGACAATCCGGAGAAGTTCTAATGTAGGCAATAAGCCCTCCAAAGTTGATTTGACCAGTATCTACAGGTGTGCCATATCACATATTTACCAATCCAGAGACTCACATTTAGAGCCACTGAACTATAGAGTTTTGCACAAAACCTTCTGGCTAATGCAATAAGGAAGACCTGAAATCTTTTTCAGAGGAGAGGTCCTTTTTCTGATTTGCCTATATATAGCCATGAAGACAAATGGTAGCTGTACCCACAGGAGACTTTATAGATAGCTCTAGCTATTTGCCAAACGTTTAGAAAGGAACTTTTGGCAAGTTTGTTGTTGTTGTTGGTTTTTTTGTTTTGTTTTTTTTGTTTTTTAAAAACAATTTTTTCTCTGCTAAAGTTTTTATTTGATGAATGGCTTCAATGACATTAATTAAATATTTTGAAATTATAGGAATGATTTGGAGTATATCACTGAACAGTTGATAGATATTGTCAATACCCGAATGCCTCAATCACCTTTTCCACCGCTACCAATCTAATTACAAATTCTGAAGAATTTACAGTTGTTAAATAGGCCCAGTGTCAAAACCACTCCAAGCAAAGTTTGGAAATAGTATTAGATCCTCATTATCATTTGTAGCTGGTAACCGTAATTATAGTGTTGCTGTTTTCCATCTGCAATATTGAAGTAGCCTGTCTTCCCAAACTCTTGCCACTTACTTCTTAGGATTTCTTCATTCTTGTATCCTCAAGTGACTTTTATTTTTTTCCACTGTGTCTGGAAGCCTATGCAGAGCTTCACATCATCTGACTGGGCTCTTGGCTTCTATCCAGTTCTCCCTAGATTTTTTTTTTCTTGGGATAATTCACTTAATTGTCCTAGATATTTCTTGAGCTCCTTGTTTTCCTCCCTCTACCTAAATGAGCCTCTGTAAACACTGAACTTGGGAGAACCTTATGACATAATCCCTCTGGGGAACACTATTGCTAACTTTGCACAGGAACTTTCTTTTTAGTTATCAGTGTCAGATAGAAACTGATCTCCTTAGACACTATTAGACTCTGTTAGTGTTGAAGCTTGCTCAATAATCTGGGTAGTCCCATATTGCTGGTTACTGTTTCCCCTGCTCCTAGATCTCAGTAGCCCTCTTTTCTAGGGTAACATGGGTCATAGATATGTATAGTAGTCATATATTTTAAGTTTGGCTACCTAGAATGAAGATATTAGGGATTGTCAAAACGTTAGGGAATTTGATTGTCATGTTTATATTGCCAGTGTTCATTGTCCTGAAAAATTGTATGCATAAGGATAAATCGCTGAATTAAAGTAAGTTTATATAAAGGTCTGTTTGTTCCAAAGTATTCCTGTGATTTCATTTACATTAAGTTGAAAAAATAGAAAAAGGTTCCCTTCTACTGGGGCGACTGGGTGGCTCAGTAGGTTAAAGCCTCTGCCTTCGGCTCAGGTCATGATCTCAGGGTCCTGGGATCAAGCCCCGCATCCATCCGACTCTTTGCTCAGCAGGGAGCCTGCTTCATCCTCCCTCTCTGCCTGCCTCTCTGTCTACTTGTGATCTCTGTCTGTCAAGTGAATAAATAAAGTCTTAAAAAAAAAAAAAGAAAGAAAGGAAAAGGTTCCTTTCTACAATCTCTTTGAACAACATGTATTTCTTAATGATGTAACACCACATGATTTTGGTTTGGACTCTGCTTCATTGTCTCCTCAAAGAATTTGGATTTTGTTTCTCTTTTACCCTTTTATTTTGTTCTTGTTATGCAGCTATCTCATATTTTGTCATTGTCAATTCCCCTACCTTCCCATTCTCACTTGGTGTTATGTGTAACATGTGGTCTATTTTAGTAACGTTATGTTTTCACATGTTAGGTTAGCTCAGAAGTCAAGCTTTCACTGTTTTCTGTAAATTATTCAAAACTGATTCAAGATGATGTCAGTTATCCCTAACTCAGGATGAAGTATTGAATCTCAAGAATAGTGGACATCTTATTAAAATTTAGGAACTCGATTTATTAAAAGAAAAGTTGATCAAAATATCTTTAAAGAAAAAAAACAATGAAGCATGAAAATATTTAAGTTAATAAATTTTCTTTTTTCTTTTGAACTTGAAATAGCAGCAGTGTTTAGAAGCAGAATGATGATTATAAATGATAATGCATCCCATTTTGGTTTTTTTTTTGTTTGTTTATTTTTTTAAAAGATTTTATCCATTTAGAGAGAGGGAGCACAAGAAGGGGGAGCTGCAGGAAGAATGGTTCCTACTGAACAGGGAGCCCAACAAGGAGCTCCATCCCAGGACCCCAGGATCATGACCTGAGCTAAAGGCAGACATTTAGCCAACTGAGCCACCCAGGCACCCCTCTTCCCATCTTATTTGGCATTATTTTTTTTAAGATTTTATTTATTTATTTGTCAGAGAGAGAGAGAGAGAGAGAAAGTGCATAAGCAAGCAGAGCTGTAGGCAGAGGCAGAGAGAGAAGCAGGCTCCCCGCTGAACAAGGAGCCCTATGCGGGACTTGATCCCAGCACCCTGGGCTCATGACCTGAGCTGAAGGCAGTGGCTTAACCGACTGAGCCACCCAGGCGTCCCTTATTTGGCATTATTTACCTAGAAATCTTTTGGTGGCTGCTAGCAAAATAAAAAATAAAATTATTTTAATTAATAGATATGAAAATTCAGGTAAAGAATAATAGCGTTGTTAAGGACCTAAGATAATTTATTCTATATCTCTAGCTGCATATACCTTTCAACCTTAGTGTGTCTGTTGGTTCAGAGTTTCATCAGAGAAATAGAACCAGTAGGATATGCATATTAAGAAATTAGTTGCTAGGAATTGGCTTCTGTGACTGTGGGGGTTGGGCAGGCTATCAAGGATAAGCTGTACTCTTGGACAAAAGCTGAAACTGCAGTCCATGAGCAGAATTTCTTCTTCAGAGAAGCCTCAATTCTGCTAATCATTGCAAATGATTGAGTCAGAATCACCCACATTATCTGGGATAATCTTCCTTACTTGAAGTGATTATAGATCTTGATCATTTATAGCAATATACTTTTATAGTAACACCTAGATTAGCATTTGAGTAACTGAAAACTATAGCATAGTTGTGTTGACTCATAAAATTAACCATCTGGTGACCTATTAACAATACTGGTTTTTGTTTTTTAAAGATTTTATTCATTTGTTTGACACAGAGAGATCACAAGTAGGCAGAGAGGCAGGCAGAGAGAGGGGGAAGCAGGCTCCCTGCCGAGCAGAGAGCCTGATGCAGGGCTTGATCCCAGGACCCTGAGACCATGACCTGAGCCAAAGGCAGAGGCTTAACCCACTGAGCCACTCAACACCCCCCAATACTTGTTTTTAAGAACAGAATTTGTATTTGTCAGTTTTACTATCTAAACATTTATTTAGATACTATATTTAAAAAGTGATGAGCTAGCCTCAATTTTTATTGTAACAAAAGAATGATATAGTTACTGTATCTAATAACCTAACACACTCACAATTTACCTTTCTTAAGTTAAAAAAATTTATTTAAATCTTTCTTCTAGTACCTCTCCTCATTCAACTCCTTTATTAAATCTTTCTTGCTTAATATTGTACTCTCTTCAGTTTCTTAGCATTGACTTAAAACACAGTTCAGGCTGTATTTACACTACAGTGATACTTGGCATTCATCAAATATTTGTTAGAAGAGAGATTATTTCACACTTCTTGTATGTTCCGCTCTATAGAGTTCATCTTAGTGTCACATTTGTTTTTTATAAATAATGCCACTACATTGCGACTTTTGTTTGGCACATTGTGATTCCCAGATATTTTTGTCATATTTTATTCTGTGAAGCTATATTGTTTTTATAACAAACAGAAGTTATTTTCAAACAGTGGTCCAGAGTTTCAGGATGAAGACTCTCTAATGATTTCTTGAAAAAATGGTTCATATTGGAAACATTGTTTTGGTGTACGTTCCATTACCTCTGGGAGAAACTTTGATATTTTGCCAAGGATAATGTCTCTGCTGTATTAAAATAATGGTTCAGAGTTCCATAGAATCCTAAAACTTTGGCAAACTCTGCTTTATGATATTTTGAAGGAGTTTCTAGAAGAAGCCTGATGGCTTTTTTTTTTTTTCTAAATTATTTTAAGCCTTACCAATTAGGCTAGTGCCAAACACTTTGAAAATCTCTCATGGATATGGAGATTTATGAATATCCAACTTAAAATTATAAATTAATGAACCCAGATGTTTTTGTTTTATATTATAATCACTATTGAGGTCTTATTATGCCTAGTTTACAATGTAGGCATATAATTTTGTACACAGGACAGATCTCTATTTAGATAATGACTATCTTCACATAAGACTCTTACTCATTTCCAATGGTTACATCATACCTTTGCTCAAGCTCATTTAGTCAACAAGTATTTTTATATTAGATACTAATATGTTTGAGGTGCCAGTTCTAGACACTAATGATACATTTAGAACAAGACCAACATGTTCCTGCCATCACTAAACGTATTATGTAGTACAGGAAAAAAGACATTAAATAGAGGGGCATCTGTGTGGCTCAGTGGATTAAGCCTCTGCCTTCGGCTCAGGTCATGATCTCGGGGTCCTGGGATCGAGCCCTGCATCGGGCTCTCTGCTCAGCGGGGAGACTGCCTCCCCCCTCTCTCTGCCTGCCTCTGCCTACTTGTGATCTCTGTCAAATAAATAAATAAAATGTTTTTTTAAAAAAGACATTAAATAGAAATGTATACAAATCCATAGAGTTGAAATAAGTGCTACTGAAGAAAAGTATAGTGCAGAATAGATTATATTATAGGAGGAGCAAATTGATTTGGGGGCACCAGTAAAGTCTTCCTTATGGAAGTCATATTTAACCAAGGAATGAATAATAATAATAGCAAGTACTTATGTGCCAGGCACTATTCTTGATCCCTATTATGTGTTAACTTATTTCAACCTAACAACAACTCTATGAGGTAGGTGCTACTTTTTTCCTCATTTTATAGAAGAGGAAACTATGGCATAGAAAAATAAGCAAATTTCTCCAAGGTCATATAGCTAATGAGTAGTAAACCTGGGATTTGAGCTTAGATGGAAGAGTCTGTGCTCTTAACCTCTGTGTTTTATGATAGGAGTTAGCTGGGAGATCAGAATGAGGAAGATCATTTCAGACAATGAGAACCCATGTGCTAATACCTTAAGCAAGATGGGGAAGAGAAGGCTAGCATGACTGGAAGTTGGTAAGCTAGAGTAACAAAAGATGAAACTAAAGAGGACATTTGGATTTATTATTATTTTATCACTGAGACTTTAGTATGAAAATATGATGGATGGTAATAAGAATTAATGTGAGATCAGTTAAGGCACATTGTACTCTCATCTCATATTAAAAGGATCCTAGCTTGGACCCACTTTGTGGTGTGTGGCGCAAACTACAGATTCTGGAAACATTTGGGAGATAGAAATAGCAGGACTGTTGTTTGGATTTGAGAAAGGGGGCTTATTCCTAAGTTTCTAGCTGATGGAGCTGACAGGATGGTGGTACCATTTACTGAAGACTCAAGAACAGGTTTCAGGAGCAAAGTATAAGTTCAGTTTGAGTTCTGTCAAGTTAGAGGTGACTTCTATATTAAAGTGAGAAATTTCCCATAAAAGCCTGGTATGCAGAAGGGAGTTCAGGGCTTGAAATAAAATTGGCAAATTTTCAGCCGTGGGAGTAAATGAAGAGAAAACACAGTATGAAGACCCCAAATCAAAGGTAGAGGAACTAGAAGCATTTCAGTTAGGGGTGCCATTGTACAGAGGAGACTAAGGGGAGGCAGCCAGATAGGTGTTAGGAAAACTGGCATAATGTTGTAAGATGAAAGCAAAGGAATGTAGCAGCTTCCCATCTTGTTTTCTGATTGTATTTGCTTTTTCCTCCTATAACTTCACAGTTGTACACTTGAAGTTGCTTCAAATTCAACTTTGTGTCTTTTTTTCTTTATTGAAGAACTGATTTTCTTTCTTATTCTTTTTTTCCTTTTTCCCCCTCGTTAAGTGTTCTTTCAAATTTAGTTTTCTTTAAGTTCTTATTTAGATCACTTGCAGTCTTTCATCTGAAAGTGATCGCTTTCATTTAGAGCTTTTTTAGTTTTCTGTTTCAGATCATTCTGTATAATGCTACCACCTCGAAGAGTTTCAGCTTCCAAGATCTGACCCATGTAATATACTGCCCTCATACCTTACATGATTGCCTGTGTACCACTGTCCTTCATCTCTACTTCCACATGCAAGACCATACCTTGAGCCAGTTGCTACTGAGAGTTGTTCCTTTTGCTGGATCTCCTCCTCTGGAATTCTCCTTTCCCATATTCTGTTCTCTCATTTTTTCTACCTTTCCTACTTTACATTTTTATCAAAACTCTTTGCAGTGATCAGTATTCCCAATCTCTTTGCACTCTCCTTTGTTTCATCCTAGTCTGCCATCTATATTTTGTGTTAACCTTCTTCCTCATCTATCTTGTTTGCATAGATAGTCACAAAACCACAATTTCTTTTAAACCCGTGATCTCTCCTGAAATGACCTTATCAAATTCCCAAACACTTGTAAGCTCATTTGTACTCTCTCACTCCTCTTACATGCATTCACTTAAAAAAAAAAAAAAGTAGGGGGGGCACACCTGGGTAGCTCAGTTGTTGGGCATCTGCCTGTGGCTCAGGTCATGGTCCCCGGGGTCCTGAGATTGGGCCCCACATCGGGCTCCCTGCTCGGCAGAAGGCCTGCTTCTCCCTTTCCCATTCCTCCTGCTTGTGTTCCCACTCTCAATGTCTCTCATTCTGTCAAATAAATAAATAAAATATTTTTAAAAAAAAAATTTTTAAAAATGAGGGGTGTGCCTGTGTGGCTCAGTTGGTTAAGTGTCTGCATTCAGCCCCATCTGGGATCTCAGGGTCCTGGGATTGAGCACCACATTTGGCTCTCTACCCAGTGGGGAGAGCTCTCACTCTCTCTCTCAAATAAATACATAAAATCTTTTTAAAAAATGTGTCAGTGTGTAGTCATTAAGGATAAATGATGAGGAAAAAAATGTATGGTCTGACCCTCAGAACTATGCTAATTCTTTATCTGTTGGAAAGTAAAAATTACATCATAATATTGATGGTGCCCACCAAAATTTTATATTATTACTTAATCTCAGCAGGTCCCATGATGTTATAAATAATCCCAAACCAATTTTCTGTTCTTTCTTCATAGTCATGATTCAGAACGTTTCTGCTTTTCTCAAATTTCTGAACTCAGTTGCAAAACCTTGTGTTTGAACCAGACTGCCAAGACAATTTGTCCCTAGCTCCCAATTTCCCCTTCACATCAAAATTTCTTTATATCTTCGTCCAAGTTTGTCCTTTTCCTAATCTGTATCAGAAGAAGAGTCACTTCTTTCTTCCAAAGGTAAAACTTTCCATCTGTTTTTCCTGGTGCACATGGGAGAAACTCTAGACAAAAACACAAGATGACATGAAGTTGTTATTTAATGTGCTCTTTTATTACACATTTATTCTGTTGTATAGATCTGGTAATTATGTAGTTAATGTAGAGTCTGAAAAACTCTTACAGTGCTACTAGTACTATAATATCTTTAATGGACTATATTATTTTGTTATTAAACATTTTGTTAATCAAATGTAAAGTGGATTTGCTTTGTTTTACTCAGAAAGACTGGTGGTGGTAGCTGAACACTGTGAACGGAGTCTAGAAGACTTGCTTCGAGAGAGGAAACCTGTGAGGTACTGTGTAATATCAGGGCAATTAAATGAAAAGCAGAAATTGGCAAACAAAAAGGCATAACAAGAAACTGCAGAGTTTTCATTTCTTCTGTTACTTGTTTAATGATAAAATCCAGGTGCAAATTTTTATTTTAGGAAATTTAATTCACAGGCCCCATAGAAACTCAAAATTGACATTGTCCAGCGTTCAGTTTTTGTGAGGTAGGCATTCTCCAAAGTACTTGACAAAAAAAATTCCTAAAGAGGATATATATGAAAATTTGAAATGTTTTTTCCAGTACTAAGCATTTCTCTAGTTGAGATTAAGAGTATTTTCCTGGAAGTAGTACATAGTGACTACTAACAGGATGCTGGTATTCCTAGGGACATAGAGAACTGTGTAAGGAAAGGCCATATTGAAGGATAGAGAGAAATAATAACCATAGCTTAGATAGGATTTACTGATATAGTTTAAATTCAATTATTTCAGTGACTCAGTAACTTGACTTTCTGTCTCAGGCATTCTTGGCAAGAAGAGTATGTGGTATATATGTTATTATAAATATACTACTAAATGAATTTTTATTTATACTTTCTGAAATTATTTAAAATTATAAAAAATACCCCTTTAATGAATAAAGAAAGTTGTACTAAGCCAATGAAAAATGCTTGCCATGAGTCTTTATAGGATTATAGTTATCCATCCTCTTTTAAGGAAATATTCTCATTCTTGGTCATTGCTTTTTAATCACAGCTATATCCTAGATGAAAACAAATTTTTTTTGAGGAAGGAAAAAATATGTATATTGTTAAATGGTAGTTGTTTAATAAAAGCAAAACAAATTAACTGAATAAAAATACGTTCCTTGATACTTTAAATGATTTGGTTTTAAGTGACCTCTAGAATGAAAGATGCACATACCAGGCATACCCATTTACTTGCTTCTTTGGAAGGGTCTGATCTGACCATCCATAATAAAAGTGACTTTTCTATATACCCAGAAATACCTTAACCTTATTTTAGTGAATATGTTTTTATAATTTTTACATGTCACAGTCTTGGATTTTATGATTTTACAAACATATTATTCTGTTTACTAGTTAGTTCTAGAATGATCAAAACTTATGGTGATAGATATATAAAAACAGTACTCAACTCTGGTTGGGGGAAGGAGTAATATAAGAACTGACTCAAAATAGCCTTGAGAAAACTATCCAGAGTAATGGAAATTATTTGCATCTCTTGATCATGGTATTACTTATGTGGTACATGTTCTTGCTAAACTTGTCAAAATTCACTGAAATATGCACATCAGATTTATGCATTTCATCTATGTCAATTATGCCTCAATTAAAATAAAACAAAAACCTGATCCATTATTTACTTAGCTTGAGTTCTAAATCCCTCATATAGCAACAGTATTATGTTGTTAATGAAGGTAGTTGATCCAATGGCATACTGATTTGTATTTCTTTTGTAAAGAAGAAATACTATGAATTAGTTGTACTGCTTAGCCAATACCTCACCACTTAGTGGTTTAAAAACAATAAACATTTATCATTTCATATAATTTCTACAGGTCAAGAATTCAGGAATGAATTAATGGGATGGTTTTACTCAGGATGTCATGGGGTTGCGTCAAGTGGGGCTGTAATCATCTGAAAGCTTGACAGACTAGATGATCTAATAATATAGCTCACTTATTTGGTACCAGTTGTTGACTGTAAGCTTTAATTCTTTCCCATCTTGAGGGCTTTTCAACACTGGTCTCTTCTATCCTCACAACATGGGATTGGCTTCTCTCAGAATGAGCAATCTAAGAGAGAAAAGAAAGCAACGCAGAAGCTTCTGTGCCTTATATGACCTATCCTCAGGAACCACACACCCATCAATTTATGCAGTTGTCTGCTGGATACGGAAGTCAACCATTAATTCTCTTCACGTGGAGGGGACTACCTAAGAATGTGAATCTCAGAAGTCAAGGGTCATTGGGGATCACCTTAGAGGCTGGCTATCACAGAAGTCTTAGAGATCATACAAGTACTTAAAAAAAAAAAAACAGGAGTGAAATACTAACTGACACTAATACTAATTGAAAAATAACTGAAGTTCTTAAAATTATTCAGTATTGATTTAGGTCTACTTGAGACAGAAGAAAGCAAGATGTTTACACTATGAAGAGAAGGTAGAGTATTAAGGGAATATTCAAAAGTACTAAAGGTGGGATGAACATGGCTATACTAAGATCCGAATTGGTCCACATTCTGAAAATTGGTATTACCCATGGGCTTGTGCTCCCACCATTCTGGAGGACCCTATAAGCTACAACTAGAGTAGTTCTCTGGTCATCAGAGTGGTAGTAACAATAGAATGTTACTTCTGATCTTGAAATTTCCCTCTCTGCCCCTACTTGTCCTTCTTTTGCTTACTGAAAAAACTGAGGCAGAAGAGAGAAGCTGGTGACTCAGAAGACAAATTTCTACTTTCATCATTTTACTTCAACTCTCTCCTTTTACTTTTTTTTTTAAACTTTCAATTGTACTATATATAAGGATACAATTGATATTGCTTTGCCAGTAAGATTAAACCCATTAGCTTGTGGAAGGTTTTACTTTCCTTTATCTTTGTTTTAGATATAAATCTGATAGCACTGAACACTAGTAGTGTCAATAGTATGAAGGTGTAAAGAAGCCACCTTTTTTCAGTATGTCTTCATGAAGATAAAATCTTACAGATGGAAGCATACTCTTTGAGTAGATAGATAAACATGAATAGGATTAAATGCAAATTTCATAATCTTTCATCCCATTTACATTTCTTTTTATTTATCTATTTTTTATTAACATATAATGTATTATTTGTTTTAGGGGTACAGGTCTGTGATTCATTAGTCTTACACAATTCACAGCGTTCACGATATCACATACCCTCCCCAATGTCTGTCACCCAGCCGCCCCATCCTCCTACTCCTCTCCACTCCAGCAACCCTCAATTTCCTGAGATTAAGAGTCTCTTATGGTTTCATCTTACCCCCTCTTCCCTTATGACCCTCCATCTTGTTTCTCAAATTCCTCATATCAGTGAGATCACGTGATAATTGTCTTTCTCTGATTGACTTATTTCAGTTAGCATAATACCCTCTAGTTCCACCCACGTGCCATCTACTTTTCTAATAGTCTGTTTCATTTACATAAAATAGAACATACGGTAGTTTTTATGGGTCTTTGTAAGATATTTAAACATTTTTGTAAGTAAAGTACTATTTTCTAATCCTTCTGGTAACAGACTAAAATTCAGTATTTTCTTCATTCATTTTGGAATATAACATTCAGCACTTACTGCTTTTGAGTAGATATGATTCTGTCAGGTTCAGTTCCAAGTTGTTATCTGATCCATCCATCTAAATTAGCTCTGTTGAAAACTATTTGACTTTCCACATATTTGGATTACATTAGTCTCCAGTAACAGAGCAGATTTCATGTGCAGAGTTGCTGTGCTGTAATTTTAATTAATTCTATAACCTGTTTATGAAAAGTGAGAAGATGTTCTTATGGCTTATAAATCATATAAATTTCCCCTACTGCCAAAAGTAAGCAGCCTGCACCTGTAAGAGAGGCTGATGCAAAGTAAACAGGAAATCTATTTAGATGGGCTTGCAATTTGAGACCCCCATGATTTTTACTTGTCCATCTGTCTCTAACTGTTGTAAAACTGTAAGCTGCCAGTTGTCTGGTAGTTATTTGCAGCTCATTGTCTAAATTTAAACATCATCCAAGGCATATATCTTACTGGATTTATATTTTGAGGAAAAATTTAAGTCTTGTAAAATTGGTGACATGGGGAGTAGGGAAATGAAAATTAGAAAATTAGAGAATTGTCTAGTGTCAATTTACTCTCATTTTTCGTAACATATTTAATATCATTGAACTAAGCAGTATTGTACTAAAACCGCCATAATAGTAATTCATATTACAAATATAACTTAAAACTGTCTTGAGGTTTCAGATTGTACTAGAAAACCAAGCATCTTCTTTTTTTTAATATTAATGGCCTTAAAACTTTTTTGAGAATTTATGTTATCCAAACAGAAAATAATGATTTTGTACTGTGACCTGGAGGTATTTATCAAGTCAGTCTCTTATAAAATAATGTTATTTGTACAGATAGCTTGCTGATCTGGTTTGAAAGAGAAAACTCACCATTTTCTTTATAGTTTATTCAAGCTCGAATATGAGGAATTAATTTTTGGAGAATGCTGCTCTCTTTTCAGTGGTTTTTAAATGTTACTTGTGCCAGAGTTTGATCTTGCCAATATTTCTCTCCAGTTTCAGTTAATGATCAAAATTATTTGTTGGAAACATAGAAGCATGGAATTCAATTAAATTCCTATAACCAGTAGGTTTCAAGAAACAAAGTACATACAGCATTTGGAAGGTTTATTTGAAGTCATCTCATATTTGGTGCCTGTGAATCTATTTAATTGCTACCCTAAAGCCATATTCAAGATACTGAAAGTGAGGAAATTTAAATTTCAACTCCTTTCAGAAATATTTTCCAAGAATGTTAAAACATACCTTCATCACTCCTATTAAAGCAAGCATGAGAAAATGGTTTGCCTTTTAAGCCTAGGTGCTATTTGGAAAATATTTCCCTTTTGTGTTAGTTTTATTCAGAGCATGTACTTTTGTCTAATCTGTAGCAGTGTCAGCAAGTGTAGTTCATAGACAGATAGATATTAAGCAGAGTTTTGGCACTTGGAGTAGAGTTTCTGCATTGTCCCCAAATTTGCAAGTGAAGGCAGGGTGAGTAGTGCAGGCATGTTTCTTTAATAAAATGTTTGTCATATGTTTTTAGGGTTATGGTTTTGAAAATTTACCAGAGAACCATCAGCATAGCCGAGGTTATACATGGTTATGCATGGAGACTTTGATGGGAAGCAGGCTATGTCTGCAGCTGTTCACTAGCTTGATGGAAAACATGATCTGACTTACTTGGATGAGTAAGTTTTATTTGCCCCTATTAAAAGATTGCCTACTCACTGAATTAGATACTCTAAAGAATTTTGGACACATTTTAGAGCGCAGTCTATAAATGCATAATGACCCACAGGTCTCACAGTAATCAGTACTAGATATTCCTGTTTTAGAAAATAACCTTATAGTGGAAATTCAAGCTCGTGTACATTTTTTTTTTCCTTCAAGGGCCCTCATTTCAAAATTCATTGAAATTATTATAGTGTAGTCAAGTAACTTAGAGATTTATATAACTGGTGTATACTTTTTTTCCTATTTTACTTGTTTTGTTTAAGGATGGAAAATAGTACCAAAGATGCGCTTCACTCAGGGTTGGAATCTTGCAGTTATCTTTTGCTTTCTTCCTCCTTTGTACCCTATATCCTGTTAGCCATCAAGTATCATTAATACAACCTTGGTAGTATTTCTCACATCTCTACTGTTTTTTACATTCTTTAGTTTAGGCCTTCATTAACAAACTGCTTGACTATTGCATTACAACATTCTTCTAACTGGTCTTCCTTAGTCATTAATATATTCCGTTACTACTTTCCACTGCTATATTATTATTATTTTTAAAGATCAGTCCATTCCCTGCTCAGAAACACTAGGTGGCTCTTATTTTTGTGTGTATGTGTCGGGGGGAGTGCATTTTATAGGCATAGGATCTAACTTCAATCAGACTATCTAAATTATTTCCAAATAGTGTCTAAATTATGCCAGTAGTTTTTATTGTTACCCATAGATTCTTGAGGAGATGGAGCGCCAGAGAACTGAAATATAATATGAAGACTGAGCTGTCCTTTTGTCCAGATGTATATCTCCAGTCTTTGGCATGATGTATAGCACTTTTTTAAGTTATTCACATACCTCCATTTTTTTAGACCATACCACTGAACCAAAGCAAAAATTATATTTTCCTACTCCAAATTTCTTTATTACATTGAATCTCTCCAGTTGTAAAATGCCTTTTCCCTTTTAGCTTATAACTGTTTGCCTGTAGGGGCACCTGGGTGGCTTAGGTGGCTGAGCACCACTCTTGGTTTCAGCTCAAGTCATGGTCTCAGGATCGTGAGATCAAGCCCCACGTCTGGCTGTGCACTTAGTGGGTAGTCTGCTTGAGATTCTCTCTGTCCCTCTGCCTTTGTCCCTCCCCTCATTCACACTTGTGTGCTCTCTCTCTCTCTCTGTCTTTCAAATAAATAAAATAAAAATAATTGCTTGCTTGTAGTCATAGAATTATGGAAGCTATGATTTGCCTTCCCTAACTAACCATACATTTTTTAACATGCATACTATAATATTTTAATTTTTCTATCTCCTAAAATTATCAACCTAAGACTTTGCATATAGTTATATGTTATATGCATTATAGTTATATATATATATAACTATATATATAGTTATATATATATATAACTATATGTTATATGCATATAGTTAGTATGTTATAAATGAACAATTGAATGAACTAATAGTGTTTTTAGTTTAGTCATGTAGTTCAAACTATATTTCCCTATTATCTTCCTTTTAACTGTGTACCATAATTTTATTTCCCAGACAAATTAGTTTTGGTGAAAGTCTGATGCAAATGTTATCTTGGTGATTTGTTTATTATTTTCTTGGAATATTTTTTTAAGTAGAATAAGTAAAAAAAATTGTTCATTTCCTTTCTCATGGCTCTGGAGAAAAAATCTAAATTCATTTTAAGATGTTGGCAGAATCCAGTTCCTTCCAATGATAGCATTGACATTCCTATTTCCTTGATTACTATCAACCAGAGGCTGCTCTTGGCTTCTGGAAGCCATCTGTACTCCTTGTCATGCGGCCCTCTCCATCTCCAAAGTCAGCAATGGAGAATCTCCCTCATCACATCTCACTCATGCCTGGAATCTTTTGTATTTCCTCTAAGCTCTGATCCAGATTTTAAGGACTGATGTGAAAAGGTTAGGCTCACCAAGACAATCTCCCTTTCTTTCTTTCTTTTTTTTTTTTAAATTATTTATTTATTTATTTGACAGAGATCACAAGTAGGCAGAGAGGCAAGCAGAGAGAGGAAGGGAAGCAGGCTCCCTGCTGAGCAGAGAGCCCAATGTGGGGCTTGATCCCAGGACCCTGGGATCATGACCTGAGCTGAAGGCAGAGGCTTTAACCCACTGAGCCACCCAGGTGCCCCTCTTTTTTTTTTTTAAGATTTCATTTATTTATTTGACACAGAGAGATCCCAAGTAGGCACAGAGGCAGGCAAAGAGAGAGGAGGAAGCAGGCTCCCCGCTGGGCAGAGAGCCTGATGCGGGGCTTGATCCCAGGACCCTGGGATCATGACCTGAGCTGAAGGCAGAGGCTCAATCTGCCTTCAGATTGCCTTCACCCAGGCAATCTCCCTTTCTTAAAGTCAACTGTGCCATATAACAGCTTGATCATGGGAGTAAAGCCCATCATATTCATAGCATTGGCGGTTATACAGGGTGTATATCAGGGAGCAGGGATCTTGGGAACCACCTTAGAATTCTGCCTACTACAGTTTGGTTATTGGGGAAAATTTTTTAGTCTTATAGAAGTATGATATTTGGTGTTCTTTTTTATATTAGTAAGTCATTGTGGCTGAGATGATGGGAAATGTGCTATGTCAGGGATCACCAAGATCACTCCCAGTCATTGATTCACTGGAAGCACTCACAGGACTCAGAAGTCATATACTCAGTGGTTACACCATACAGCAAAAGGAGACAAAACAAAATCAATAAAGGGGCAAAGAATGGAGGAAAGCAGCCACATGCTTTCCAGATTCCTCTCCTGGGAGAGTTGTAGAAGATGTACTTAATTCCAAGAGCAACAAATTATGACAATGTGTGCCAACTGCTGCCCATTAGAGAAGGTTGTCTGAGTCTAAAAGTGGAGGGTTATTAGGGTTTGGTCTCATAGGCACATAAGGCCTGTGTGATTGACTGCAGTTACTGATGCTCTAGACCCTTAAAAGGAAAGCAGGTGTTCCACATAAATCACATTGTTTGCACAAACTATCTCTCTAGATAAGCTAGAGTGATTCAGGGCCTCAAATGGGCAAAACACTCTTAACAGAATATTTCTAAGAGCACAATTCCCAGGAGCCCACAAAGGGCCAGGCAGGAAAATAGGCACTTTGGGGAAATGCACATAGAGACTGATGGGATTCTTTTTTGAAGGGGTATTAAAACAGATTTTTTTAGCCACTTCTAGCAATTCATGAAGTATGTTATGACTTTGTAAACTAATAGTTGCTGGTCTTGTTCAGTTGGGTTTGTGGAAAGACTTTTTTTTCATTCACCAATGAGGTACTAGCTTTCTATTGCTGCTATTAACATTGCCACAAATTTAGCAGTTTAAAACACACATTTATTATCTTATAGTTCTGTAGGTCAGAAGTCTGTTGGACTTGGCTGGTTTTTCTGCTTCAGGTCTAACAAAGCCAAAGCCAAGGTGTCAGCAGGGCTGTATTTCCTTTGGAGGCACTAAGGGAGAATTCATTTCCAGGCTTATTCCAGTTATTGGTAAAATTTAGTTCCATATGGCTGTAGGACTGAGAGTCCCATTTCCTTACTAGCTATTGGCCAGGAGTTGTTCTTAGATTTTAGAACCCACCAGCATTTCCTGGCTCATGGCCCCATTTCTTCATCTTCAAAGCTAGTGACAACAGGTCCAGTCCAAGCAAGATGAATCTCTGACCCCTCCTGTCTTTTCTTCTGGCATTCTCTGACTGACTCTTCTGCTCTGCTATTCTACCTACAGTTTGTGTGATTACATTGGGTTCACCTGGATAAATGAAGGGACTGTCTCTATTTTAAGGTTAATGGATTAGCAATCTAAATCCATCTGCCAAGCCCCTTCACAGCAGTACCTATCCTAGTGATTGGTTGAATACCTATGTGACAAGAATCTTGGGAGGATTATGCCTGTCATATTCTTTATACAGGTAAATACTGAAGTTTTTCCCTCCTCACTTAAATCTAAATTTTTTATTAATTACACTTCAATTTTTAAAGAGAGAAATAATTAAGCAATGTTAATTCTTTTAACAATTATAAGCATGTTTAACCTCTGTTGATGAAATTTTTGAGTCACTCAAGTTGCCAGTTATCCTCAGAAAAAATAATCAAAATTTAGTAAAGTTTAAAATCAAACTTTGTTTAAAACTTCTGGTCTCCAGAATAATAATCAAGAGTAAAGTAAACCCTGTATTTATTAAAATGAAATTCCTGCTGGGAAAAGGGACTACTTCAATGTCTGTACAAAAAGAATGATCAGAGAATGCATAAATATGTTGATATCAAATGTTGACCCATTATTTTCATTTAGCCAAGTGCATTCTCAACTGAAAATTTTAGTGTGTATTAGATGCACTTTATTGAAAGAAAGAGGAAGACAGGCGGGCAAGATGAGTAGGGACTAGACTGAGAAAGGATACTAGATTTGGGATGAGGAATATATGTAAGAGAAGTTATGAACTCTGAGTCCTGATGGGTAATTTAAGTGTTCTGGGCTGAACTGAATTAAACTGGAAGGCAGGGAACACTGAAAAGAGGCAGTTAATAATCAGCTCCAGTTGTTGTTGCTGTCTTAGAAAGTGTCCCGGTATTACCATTTCTTTAAAATTTTCAAAAGAATTCAGAATTTGGGGGCGCCTGGGTGGCTCAGTGGGTTGGGCCTCCCTCAGCCTTTGGCTCGGGTCATGGTCTCGGGGTCCTGGGACGGAGCCCAGCATCTGACTCTCTGCTCAGTGGGGAGCCTGCTTCCCTCCTCTCTCTCTCTCTGCCTGCTTCTCTGCCTACTTGTAATCTCTGTCAAATAAATAAAATCTTTAACAAAAAAAAAAATTCAGAATTTGGATTCTTAGGTGAAATCTCTGAATTTATAAACATTTTCAAGTAATTAAAAAATTTAAAAGTCATGATCCAAACAAAACAAAGTAATGGGCTAAAATTAGCCAGGGACAGTCAGTTTGCAACTATTTGATGTAAGAAGTTAAATTGTTGGTGAAGGTGTATTTCTTCTGTGCTTTCTTTTAAATGGATGGGGTCATTGTGAAAAGTAGTGGGTTTTTAACTTTTAAGAATCATTCACTTATTCTAACACCTTGAAAAGAAAAGGTGAAACATCTGTGTATCCTGATTTTACTAGCAAGGTGAGAAATTATGTAATTGTTTTTTAAATAGTAGAATGATCTAAGAATGAAAGGAATTATTTGTGTGGGAAATCATTTGCACCTATGGAAATCTCCTATTTAAAAAAAAATCACCTATGTATAACCTTAATGGCCAACTGTCAGAGTATTTTTTTTCATTTACTTATTGTTCTGCCCCTATTAAATCAATTTCTTTAGTGAGTGAGGTGAGAACACTTTAATAAACTAACTCAGGAGTTGCACTGACTTCAAGGGAACACTTTGAATTTTATTCTGCGTATTATCTATACTCACAAAAGACAAAAGAACGACAAAAGACAAAAGAACAACAAAATAGTAATGAAATTAGCACAATTTCCTATTGGGAAATGTTTGAAAGGCAGAAACTCCTGAATTGATATATTATAAGATGTCAACACATGAAAGATCTACAGTTAAATAAGCACTTGGAGTCAGAGGTTCAGGGTTTTTTTTTTATTGTTTTATTTTGTCTTAGTCTTTGTGTGTCTGTGTGTTTATATATATTTATATATATATATTCACATATATATATGATGTGTATTTGATTATGGTAGAGGTTACAATTATGCATCCTTAATTTATCTAACGTCCATGAATTAATATTATGGCAATTCACATATAAGGTAGGTATCTTAGATAATATGCTTCCCTTCATCCTTCTCCCATCCTTTAGATATTATTGTCATTCATTGTGCAATTTATATTTACTTTTATATGTATTATAAATCTGACTATACATTGTTATTGTTTTTTGCTGTAAAAGATGTCTTTAAAATTCTATCCCAGGACTCTGGGGTCATGACCTGAGCTGAAGGCAGACACCCAACTGACTGAGTCATCCAGGAATCCCTATGTTCCCTATGTCTTCCTTTTTTTTTTTCTTAAAGATTTTTATTTATTTATTTGACAGACAGAGATCACAAGTAGGCAGAGGGGCAGGAAGAGAGAGAGGAAGGGAAGCAGGCTCCCCGATGAGCAGAGAGCCCGAAGTGGGGCTCGATCCCAGGACCCTGAGATCATGACCTGAGCTGAAGGCAGAGGCTTTAATGCCACCCAGGTGCCCCTAATTAGCATATAATGTATTATTTGTCCCAGGGGTACAGGTCTGTGAATCACCAGGCTTACACAATTCACAGCCCTCACCATGGCACATACCCTTCCCAAAGTCCATCACCCAGCCACAGTATCTCTACCTCCCTACCCCCCAGCAACCCTCAGTTTGTTTTGTGAGATTGAGTCTCAACACCCAAAGAACAAATAATCCAATCAAGAAATGGGCAGAAGACATGAACAGAATTTTTGCAAAGAAGACATCCAAATGGCCAACAGACACATGAAAAAGTGCTCAACATCACTGAGCATCAGGAAAATACAAATCAAAACCACAATGAGATACCACGTCACACCAATCAGAATGGCTAAAATTAACAAGTCAGGAAACAACAGATCAAGGATGCAGAGAAAGGGGAACCTCCTACACTATTGGTGGGAATGCAAGTTGGTGCAGCTACTCTGGAAAATAGTATGGAGGTTCCTCAAAAAGTTGAAAATAGAGCTACCCTATGACCCAGCAATTGTGCTACTGGGTATTTACCCTAAAGATAAAAATGTAGGGATCCGAAGGGGCACGTACACCTGAATGTTTATAGAAGCAATGTCCACAATATCCAAACTATGGAAAGAACCTAGATGTCCATCAACAGATGAATGGATAAAGAAGAAGTGGTATATAAATACAATGGAATACTATGCAGCCATCAAGAGAAAAGAAATCTTGCCATTTGCAACGACATGGATGGAACTAGAGTATTATGCTAAGGGAAATAAGTCAGAGAAAGACAATTATCATATGATCTCCCTCTTATGAAGAATTTTAGAGGCAGGGCAAGAGTTCATGGGGGATCGGGATGAGAAACAAGATGGGATTGGGGGGGAGACAAATCCCTATGTTTCCTTTTTAAGTAAACTTTATATTCAGTGAAAGTACAAAAACTTGTATATCATTTGATGAATTTTGGACAAAGTATTTACCTCTGTAACCCAAATACACATCAAGATGAGATTATCACTATCATCCTAGAGATTTCACTCAAACCCCTTCCCAATAAATTTTTACTCTTCACCCCAACCCAACTCCCAGAGGCAACCAGTTTTCTGTTTTTTTTCACCCTAGATTAGTTTTATTCTAGCACCTTATATAATTATACAGTATATACTCTTTTATCTAAGGTTTCTTTCACACATCCTAATGTTTTGGAGTCACTTATATAGCTTCATATATTATAATCTATTTTTATTGCTGGGGTGTATTCCAGCTTATGAATATGCCACAATTTCTTTAGCAATGTTCTGTTTATGAGCTTCTGATATATTTCCAGGTTTTGGTCTTTATAATTGAAGTTGTTGTGAATGTTCTTATGTCTCTTTTTGTGAGCAAATGTTTTCTTATCCCTGGATAAATATGTAGGAATAAAATTGGTGGCTTATGGGGTAACTATATGATTATTAGAAACCACCAGACCTTTATCTAAAGTGTTATACCTTTTACATTCCTAATAACAATGTATGAAAGTTCTAGTTCATCCAGAGCCTTGCCAGCAGTTGGTGTTTTTAATTCTTTGACTTTTAGCCACTGTAATGAATATAAAGTGGTATCTCATTGTAGATTTTATTTACATTTCCACGATGACTAGAGATGTTGAGTGTTTCTCATGTATTCATTGTACATTCATATCATGACATACATATCTGTTCAGTCTTTTGGTCCCATTTTAAGCATATTATTTGTCTTTTTATTATTGACTTATAGGCATTCATTGTATATTCTATTCTCCATACATATACTTTTTAAGATTTTTTTGTGAATATTTCTGACAATCTGCCTTGCCTAGTTATTTTTTTAATGTATATCTTGATGAGCAGAAGTTATTTATGATGAAGGCTTATGTATCAAATTTTTCTTTATGGATATTACCATGTATCTTTTTTCAGAAACCTTTGTCTCCTCCCCAGTCATGAAGATATTCTCACATGTTTTCTTTTAGAAAAATTATAAAATTATAGTTTTAAAATTTATATTGAATCACTGATCTCTCTCAGTTTAATATTTGTATGTGGTGTTCAACTCTGTTTTTGTCTCATGGATATTCAGTTCTAAGTCTATTTGCTTGAAAGACTTTCCTTTTTCCATTGAATTGCTCTGATGCTTTTATTAAAAATTAAATGGCCATGTAAATGTAGATCTATTTTTGGCCTTCTGTTTTGTTATATTTATCTATTTTCTGTCCTTATGCCAGCATTGTACTATCTTTATTATTCTAGCTTAATAGTAAATATTGAAGTCAGGAAATAATAAGTTTTCCAACTTTGGTCTTCTGTTTCAAGATGGCTTTAGTGATCCTTGGATCTTTACATTTCATGTAAATTTCATAGTAAGTTTCCCAGTTTCTGAGAAAGTCTGTTGGTATTGTGATTGGAATTACATTGATCCCATGGACCAATTTGGCAACAACTGAAATCTTAATTTTGAAACTTCTAATAAGTGAACATGTTGTTTTCTCCCAATTTTTAAATCTTCCTTAATTTCTCTCAGCAATATTTAATAGTTTACAAAGTGGAGTTCTTGCTCTTCTGTTAAACTTATTCCTAAGTATCTTATGTTTTGATATGATTGTAGACAAAACTGTGTTTTGTCTTCCAGTTATTTGCTGCTAGTATAGAAAGATGCAAGCAGCATAGGCATATGGTATATAAAAATACAAGTGTGAAATATTTCAAGAAAAAATATAAGGCATAAAGATTATAAGAAGGAAGACAAAAAGTAGAGAAGGAAGAATAAATAGAGAAGGAAGAGAGAGGAGAAGGAGGAAAAGTTGTAATTATATTTCTGTTCAACAATGACATGGTTGTGTAGAAAATCCTACAGCACGTACAAAAGAACTCTTTGAATTAATAAATGACTTTAGTGAGGCAATAGGAAATAAGACCAATATAAAAATATCAATAATAAGTGAATCTGTTTCTGTTTTGTTTTGTCATTTGCTTTGTTCTTTAGATTGAAATACAAATAATACTGTATTTGTTTTTTTCTGTCTGACTTATTTCACTTGTATAATACCCTTCACGTTGTCCATCCATGTTGTCACAAATTGCAAGATTTTACTTTTTTTCATGGCTGAGTAAACTCCATTTTATATATACCACATTTTTTCTTCCATTTATCTGTTGATGGACACTTAGGTTGCTTCCTATCTTGGTAATTATAAATAATGCTGCAATAAACAATGGGTGCATATATCTCTTTGAATAGGTGCTTTCATTTTCTTTGGATAAATACCACAGGTAGAATTGCTGGGTCATTGGTAGTTCTGTTAATTTTTGAGGAAGCTCCATACTGTTTTCCACAGTGGTAAAATTAATTTACATTCCCTTCTTCCACATCTTTGGCAACACTTGTTATTTTTTTGTTTTCTGTTTAAATATAGCCAATCTGACAGGTTTGAGATGACAACTCATTGTGGTTTTATTTGCATTTCCTTGATGATAAATGATTTTGAGCACCATTTCATGGGTCTGTTGGTCATTTGCATGTCACCTTTGAAGAAAATGTCCTCTGCCCATTTTTTAATCAGATTGTTGTTTTGATATGAAGTTGTTTAAGTTCTTTATTGTGGATAAATATTTCTTTAATGTATTTTTGTTTTTATTTAAATTCCAGTTAGTAAATATACAATGTAATATTAATTTCAGGTATACAATATAGTGATTCAAATGTTCTGTTTAACATCTGGTGCTCATCTTAACAAGCACACTTCTTAATCCCCATCACCTGTTCCACCATGCACCCACCCATCTCCCCTCTGGTAACCATTAGTTTGTTTTCTATAGTTAAAGAGTCTGTTTCCTGGTTTGTCTCTCTTTCTCTTTCCTCTTTGCTCATTTGTCTCTTGAATTCCACATATGAGTGGAATCATATGGTATTTCTTTTTCTCTAACTGACTTGCTTCACTTAACATAATACTCTCTAGTTCTGTCCATGTCATTGCAAATGACAAGATTTCATTCTTTTTTATGGATTGGTAATACTGTAGTGTGTGTGTGTGTGTGTGTGTGTGAGAGAGAGAGAGAGAGAGAGACTTGGGCTCTTTCCATAGTGTGGCTGTTGCAGATAATGCTGCTATAAATTTCAGGGTGCATGTATTCCTTTGAATTAGTATTTTTGTATTCTTTGGGTAAATACCTGGTAGTACAATTGCTGGATTGTAGCGTACTTATATTACAAAGCTTTAGTGATCAAAACAGTATAGTACTGATACAAAAATAGACACACAGATCAATGAGACAGAGTTGAAAACCCAGAAATAAGCCACAATTATATGGGTCAATTAACCTTTGACAATGCAAGAAAGAATCTAATGGGAAAAGGAATCTCTTCAACAAACGGTGTTGGGAAGACTGGACACAGCATGCAAAAGGATGAAACTGGGCCACTTTCTTATACCATAAAAAAAATAAATTCAAATGGAATAAAGGCAAAAATGTGAGACTTAAAAACCATAAAAATCCTAGAGAACACAGTTTGAAACCTCTTTGAAATCAGCCATAGCAGCTTCTTTCTAGATATGTCTCCCGAGGCAAGGGAAACAAAAGCAAATATAAACTATTGAGAATTCATCAAAATGAAAGTTTCTGCATAGTGAAGGAAATAAGCAACAAAATTAAAGGGCAGCCTACAGGGTGGGAGAAGATATTTGAAAATGACATATCTGATAAAGGGTTAGTATCCAAAATATGTGAAGAACTTCTCAAACTCAACACCCAAAAAATAAATAACCAACTTAAGAAATGGGCAGGAGACATGAATAGACATTTCTCCAAAGACATATGGATGGCTAATAGACACATGAAAAGATGCTCAACATCACTTGTCATCAAGGAAATACAAATCAAAACTACAGTGAGATATCACCTCATACCTGTCAGAATGGCTAAAATCAACAACACAAGAAACAACAGGTGTTGGTGAGGTTGTGGAGAAGGGGGAACCCTCTTACACTGTTGGTGGGAATACCAACTGGTGCAGCCACTCTGGAGAACAATAAAGGATTTTCCTCAAAAAGCTAAAAATAGAATTTATTTAATGTTTTAATCAGAGACAATCATTTTGATTGAGTGGATGATCCTGTCTCTGCATAGATGTAGGCTGTAGTCATAATTGCTAACATCATCAGAACTTCGACTAACTTTTGTAGTCATAATTGCTAACATAGTTAGAACATTAAATCTGATCAGCTGCTTTAACAAATACTTTCTTTGAGCCCCATTGGACAGCAAAATAAAGCATGGGAGAAATTATGTTTGTTTCAAAACAGAATTGAGAGTAGAAATCTAGAGAAGTACCAAATGTACTTCTCTATCATAGAATAAGCCAAATGTGTCCCCCATAAAATTTTAAAATTTGAGCAAGTATGCTCAGTGAACTTGTCAAAATATCAAAACTATCCCCTAGATACCTAAATCAGTTACTTGTCGAAAGGCGTTTTTTTAAATTACTGCTCTAGATCTCAACTGTGCTTTCCAAAACTATTTCAGTTTTGACATAATTAAGGGTTAGAAGTTCTTTCAAACAATTAATTGGCCAAAGTTTCTTGAAGCTATTTCTGGATGGAGGGTCATGTCATCAGTACGTTAGAGGACCTCTCTCTGCAACATCAGGAGGCACACATTTAGTTCTAAAAGCTTTTCACACTAAGAAGGGAAGAAATATCCTTGGCTCTTTGTCTTTTCTTCTTAGAGCAGATGTTTGCCCTGATGAAGAGGGCTACTTTTTTTTTCCTTTTGTTGAAGTATAATTAATCAATATCATTTTAGTTTCAGGTATATGACATACTGAGCCCATACAATTCTATACCTTTCTATATATTCAATATATATATCTTCAACAAATGGTGTTGGGAATTCTGTACATTACTCAGTGCTCATTTTTTTCTTTATCTTATGATAATATATCCTTAAAGCCTTTTTGAGGAATATCAAAAAGCCCTGAGATAATATTTGTGTCATATAGTATGGCATATAAGTGACTATTGTCTGTGTTATGAAAAGCAGATGACATGTCAAAAATTCTATGAAAAAATTTATTAACAGAAACTGATTTTAATAGAAACTAAGATCATGGCTGGTGGTATGGTATTTACACTTATAACTTTTCCTTTCCTCTTATTAAATACTACATTTGAGAAATTTTGTCTACATGGAAAAGTTTGGAATATTGGATTACCAAAATATGACACAGAAACATGAAGTGAGCAAATGCTTTTGAAAAAAATGGCACTGCTGGGACGCCTGGGTGGCTCAGTTGGTTAAGCAGCTGCCTTCGGCTCAGGTCATGATCCCAGCGTCCTGGGATCGAGTCCCACATCTGGCTCCTTGCTCAGCGGGGAGCCTGCTTCTCCCTCTGCCTCTGCCAGCCGCTCTGTCTGCCTGTGCTCACTCTCTCTGACAAATAAAATTTTTTTAAAAAATCAAAAAAAAAAATGGCACTGCCAATAGACTTGCTCAACACAATGTTGCCACAAAACTTCAATTTATAGAAAAGCAATTTCTAAAGTACAATAAAACACAGCACAATAAAATGAAACATGCCTGTAATAAGTTGCAAGAGTTCTATATCCTCTCCTAATGATGGCAAAATAGTCATAACAACTCTAACTTCATATCCTCTCCAGAAGAGGAGCGAGCCGTTTTTATCAGTTGCCATTTAAGTCCTGATATTTTCAGTCAGACCAGCTTAAGAACAATTATTGTGGCCAGGGGAAAGTGACTAATAAAGGCCTGAGTTACACTTCTACTTCTTTTTTCTTTTTAATTTTTTTTTTTTAATTTGTCAGAGAGAGTGAGCACAGGCAGACAGAGCGGCAGGCAGAGGCAGAGGGAGAAGCAGGCTCCCCGCTGAGCAAGGAGCCCGATATGGGACTCGATCCCAGGACGCTGGGATCATGACCTGAGCCAAAGGCAGCTGCTTAACCAACTGAGCCACCCAGGTGTCCCTACACTTCTACTTCTAAAGACAGAACATATGAGAAAAAGGAGAATAGGAGGGAGACGGAGTCTGAAATAAAAATTGTAAATTGTCTTTGGAAGAAGGGGACATGGATGCCAGGGAGGGAAGCAATAAATATCCACTTTAAGGTATAGGAATTGATACTCAGAGCACTTACTTTAATATATCTGTCACAGTGATATAGCTGGAGCTCAAAACCTCTGTTTTGACTTCACTATACTGTTAAACACTGGGAGACAATATAACGTAGTGGGTAAAGACATGGACTGAAGACCAACCTGCTGGGTCTGAATCTCAACTCCACCATTTACTCACTTGGCTAATTTATGTAACCCCTCTGTGTTTCTATTTTATCACCTTCTAGGATAGTGAAATAATAGATGTGAATTATTTATAACAGCACTTACATAGTATGCTTTATCTAAGTGCTTCCTATTAGTGACTATAATGGTAATAGAGTTTTTATAAGTACTATAATATACTAAATGATTACTGAATATTATCAATAAGCATTCCCTGTGGAATAGTCATAGTCTTTCTATGATGACTGGTTATGATTTAGATTATAATTAACCTATGCAATGACCATTCCATACTTCCTCATTAAGTACATATGTTTCAGACACTGGGCTAGGTGCTAGTGAATCTGAAGATGAAAATGTAAAGTCCTAATCTTTAGAGAGATTGCTGGCTAGTGAGTAGACAGAGTTATAATAAGCAATTACAGTGCAGCATTTTTTGATAAGTATATACCAGAAGAATATGCAATTTAGCTTGGAGACATCATACCTCACAGCCATGAGAATCTAGAAAAGTTTTACTAAAGAAATAATGCTTGTGTTGAATTTTGAAGAATGTCTAGGTGTCATCCATGTGGACCAAATAGAGGGACAGAGAAAAAGCATGTGCAAAAAAGGCATTGACATGTAAGCAGATGAATAAAGCAGATGTGGAGGGTGCATGGGAGGAGAGGTGAAGGAGATGAACTTGGGGAGCTAAGTAGTAAAAGCATCCATCAGAGAGCAATGAGATTGCTTTGTCTATTTTTCTTTATGAAACAGTTTTGGAGGGTAGAAGTGGGGCACTTTAAGATGACGAGTCATAAATATAGGTTGCTGTTTCAGACAATGACTTAAGATGAATATGAAGTGGTCGTATGAAGAATGACTGATATCCTACTTAGAAATTCCTCCCAGATTACCTAGAAAAGAGAAAAATGTGGTTTACTCTCTCCTAATCATCTGAGTTAGTGAAAGTCGTAGCTCTCCTCTGCAAGCAATCTGTTTTTGGTCAATGCATCCTGTAATTGTCCATATGCTAACTATACTTTCTCTGTTCATGTTAGTTTATTCACTAGCTAGACATTATCAGTTGTTGGTGTCACCAGTCTTAGGTGATAGGACATAAGAAAAGCATTCATGTCTGTTTGTTTTTATAGCATTTACTTTAGTGTCCAAATGCAGATAAGTGCTCCAAAATCATCATGATAAGGACTGGACATTCCCAAATCTGCCACATATATCTTACAAAAAAAAATCCTAATTTCAAGTTTTAATGGAATTACTTTATGCCTCAAATTATCAGTTGTTCTCTCATAATGACAATTTTAAGAACATGACACTGCTCAAAATCTGGCACTCTATACTGTTGTTTATTTCCTTGTGAAATTTCATTTTAAATGTGTCCACCGCTTTCCTGGCAAAAATATATTGTGCTTACCTGTTAAAATTCTGAAGGAGAAGATGCCCTTCAACAGATGAATGGATAAACAGGTTAGTGAAATACTACTCATCAATAAAAAAAAAATGAACTGGTAATGCAGGCAGCAACATGGATGAATCCTAAGAACATCATGCAGAGTACAAAAAACTAGATAGACACAAAATAATGCCATAGTGTTTCATTTACTTGAAACTCTTGAAAAGGCAAATTTAATCTAGAGTGATAGAAAACAGACCAGTGGTTGCTTCAAGCTAGGGGTAGGATTTGGAGATTGTCTGGGAAGATGAATAAGAGAATTCTTTCAAGGTGTTGGAAGTGCTCTGTTTCTTGACTGTGGCAGTGCTTAGGGTCATATATACATTTGTCAAAACTCTTCTAAGGTACATTGCAAATGAATTTTTCTTTTATTGTTTGTAATTTAATCTAAATAAAGATCATTTAAAGAAAAGTATGAAGGAGAATTACTCTGTTATAGTCAGGTCATGACGGAGAAAAACAAGTCCCCTTGATGTCATGTGTGTCCTTACAAACAACTCTATTCATTTCTTATGGCTGCTGCAACAAATTATCACAAATAGAGTGGCTTGAAACACTGGAAATTTATTCTCACACAATTCTGGAGACCAGTAGTCAGAAATCAAGCTGTTGACAGGTCCCACCATCTTCAGAGGCTCCTGGGAAGAATCCTTTCTTGCCTTTTCCAACTTCTGGTGGCTTTCAGCATTCCTTGGCCTCCTTTGGCTTGTGACCACATCACTCCAATCTCTGTCTCCATCTTCATATCTCCTCCTTTGTGTGTCTGTCTCTTATAAGAACACTTGACACTGGATTTTGTGCCGGGCTGAATGATACATGATGATCATATGCAAAGACTTTTTTTCCAAATAAGGTAATATTCATAGGTTCTGGGGGTTAGGATGTGGACATTTTGGGGCAAGGAGAGTGGGGCCCCATTTAGACTATATCAACTAATACTATTCATTAATGTAATGCTTTTCCATCAGTTAGTAAAATAGAATTGTCCTTTACTTTTTTAACAGTGTCGTGGTATTATTATGGGATACTTTGGAGATTGATCGATCTATCCATCTATCTATCTTTTCTGTAGCTTTCTGTAATGAATCTAATTTTCCTTGTGTCATAGAGTTAAGATCAGTGACTCTAGTTAAAATGTAGCAGAAATAGAATTGACTCATTCAGGTCACCTGTCTTGGGGAAAAGGAACTACATAGGTAAGCAAAGCTCCCTAGAGTTCTACATTAGGTTTGGAGATAAAGGCCCAACTATTAATATGGTCTTATTTTATTCTACATTCTTTACGAATATATCATAGGAACTTTGCAAGGTTGATAGAAGTACTTAATAAAATTTTAATTTGGGGGGTTCTTAGGTCAAAATATCATCACTGTATCATCCCAATTCTGGTAAATAGAATAGAAACTGTGAATAGGAAATTTTCAACAACCAAATCTCTTATAATTTGCTTAAGACAGACCAACACATCATCGAACTGCCTTGCAGACACTGAACTAAATATGTGCATAAAACGCAAGCCCTCTCCAGTTCACTTTGTTGTGATGGGTTGGGCATAGGGTGGCAGATTGTCTAAAAGGAAAATGTTGATCTCAAATCAAAATTCTGAACAATAATAGGAATTTGTTCTTTCTTTCTCACACAGTAATATTAAATAAACTCAAGTTTAAAAAAAAAAAAACAACTTCAGAATGAGCTTGGATACAGATCCAAGCAAACATGAGCCTCCATAGGTTCTGTCTTAGAGAAAAATTACAACTTTATATGGCCCCAAATGCTGCCAGGGCATGGAAAGTGAGATTTATTACCCAGTGTGTTTTCATTGACAGTATCAGTAACTATGGTGAAAAAGGTTTTTGGAGTGTCTGTGCCAGGATAGTATAGCTGCTTGGGAAAAGAAAAATTAACATTGCAGAAATAACCAGCTCACTCCAGGGTCCTCCAGTCCTGCTTATCAAATGTCAATATTTTTCCTCACAGATAAATTAGAAAACCATTTTGCTGATTTTATTGTATCATGGAAATGGTTGGAGAGCTCATTTTAGAATCTTTGTTAATTTATGGAATATAGATAGAGAAATAGATGATAGACAGACAAAATGTTACATACTTTATTATAGAAACCCTGGAGTATTTTTGAGAAGGTCTTGGACTTTTTGTTCTTTTCTGCTTTTATGAACGGCCAGGATTCTGTGTAGAACCAATAGCTCATCGATCTCCATTCAGTCCCTTTTTGGTGTTACATTTCCCACTTTATACATTTGCAGACTGAGGCAGGATGAAATTGAAACATTCTCCAAGCAAAGCAAATCAGTGACAGAGTCTCCATTATGTCTGAACCTCAAACCACTAGACTATGCTTTCCATATGTATTTTGATCTTATCCAATTAGGTTTGTGATGAGAAAGGAAAGTTATCTAGTATTTGAGTTGGAAAATTAATTCCCCAATTTATTGTATCCCATTGAGAATTAGTCACATTCCAGTTAATAGCTTTCAACTTTTTTTTTTTTTGAATGAGAACCAAACTGTAAAATATGCTCAATCTCACAATTTAGGGTTGCTTTTTTTTTTTTAGGCCTATTACAAAACAGTCTTTAGGTAAGCAGTTAATCAATGAAACTTCCATTCCAAAACATCTGAATCTGAAGCAAATGAACTATTAAATTTAGCATAAATGGATAACCTTTCGGTCTAAAACATGTGTACCCAGTAGTGAAATAAGTTACTTCCTTTTTCAACTCCAAAAACTTTTTTTTTCTCTTTATAAAAAAAAAATTTCTCTGTTGAATAGTATGGTATTTTTAACAACATGTTAAAATTTAATAAGTGATAAGTGGCAAATTCTAAGAGCCTCAAAGACATTAGCTCACCACTGAGAACACCCCCCTCTCCAAATTAAAAATAATAGACCAGTGAGCTATTAAAAATTATATACTACTTGAGCTCTATTGTCTTGAAGTTACAGAAGGAGAGTTTAGGTTGAAGATAACACAGGATCATACAGTTGTATTTTTATCTGAACATTAGTCATTAGTATTTCATTTTTCCTCTCCATTTCCAAGATCACACAGTAGCTAACTAAATTTCCTCTGTGTTTACTCTCCTTTAACATTTTACTTCAGGCTGATACCAAGTAAGGAAAGTTTTAGACCAAAAGGAAAATTTCTGTGGGAGTGATCAAGTTTTATAAGGTGAAAGAACATCTTGAACTCATAGAATCCAGAAGTGCGTTTCCTCCCTTGGTTTGCTGACAGTATGGGTATTTTGGCTTGTGGAGTGGCCCTTAGAAATATCATGGATTATGGATCAGAGGAAATAGCATGTGTGGTTTTAGTTACCACCTATTGTGAATGACTTCCAAATCTATCTCAGTAACCCTGACCTCTCACTCTCTTTCTTGGCCTCTATTTCTTGCAATTTGAATAACATCTCTTCTCGGAAACACTGCAAATAACCAAAATGAACTGATGGTTTGAGGCTGTTAGGAATTTGTCCTTATTTCTTTTTTTAACACCTTTATTGGGGTATAATTGGTATACAAGGAAACTGCAAATATTTAATGTATACATTTGAGTTTGGATATATGAATGAATACACCTGTGAAACCATCACTGCAATCAAGGTAGTAGACATACCATCATCTATAACAGTTTCACCCCTGTGTCTTTTGTGTGTGTGTGATGAGAACACTTCATCTACACTCTTAACAAATGAGATTACCCTCCTAACAAAATTTTAAGTGTGCAATACAGTATTGTTAACTATCAACACCATGTTGTACAGCAGATCTCTAGGACTTCTATTACACAACTGACGCTTTAAATCAATTGATTTTCCTCTCCCCATTCCCTGGTAGCCATTTTCTTCTCTCCCTAATCCCTTATAACCGTTGTTCTATTCTCTACTTCTATAAATTTGACTATTTTTTAAACCTTATTTAAGTGGGATCAGGCAGTATTTGTTCTTCTGTGCCCAGCTTATTTCACTTAGCATAATATCCTCCAGATTTACCCATATTATTGCAAATGGCAGGATTTTCTTTCTTTCAAAAAAACCCTTTAAGTCAACTTACTGTTGATCCACCGCAAGTGTAATATATTTTTTTGAGCTGTTATTTCATTAGTGGTGAAGAATTTAATCTTGCTACTGCACCCTCTTGCACTATCATGGGATGTCATTACATACATATATTGGACACCTATTGATACGTTTATTGAACTCCTATCTTAAACAGTAACTGTGATAGGTACAGGGATTACAAGTTAAATAAGTTAGTACCTGCCTCAGGGTACAGTGATTTATTTTTGTAGATCTGTTTTGGTTTCGCCAATGTAATAAATAGATGTTCATGTTTTCTTTTTCTTGTAACACAGAGGAAATGGATGATTAATTCTCTTCTGACTTAATTATAGAATTACATTGAAATTCTTTTGAATTCAATTGTATTAAAATTATCAGTTTATAAATCTGTCTTTCCACCTATACTGCAGGTTTTTTTTGATTGTAGAGATCAGTTCTTTCTCTTGATTGCCATGGAGCCTAACATAGTGGTGTGAAAACACAATACCAAGTAGATAATAGCCACTTAATTGATATGTTTAAATATAAAAGGAATTATTTTAAAATATCATCTTGCTTTATTAAAAATTATTAGTCATATTATTTTGAAAGCCTTTTAGCCATTCTTATGTATTTATAATCACCAAAGATTTTTATGCTCATTAAACTTTTCAGAGTGTCAAGGACAATGGTAACAAAGTAAATTCTACTCTCACAATCTTTGGGAGTAACAGTAACTAAAAATTTCAAGAGGAAGAGAATATTTTCTGACTTAAAGTTTCATTTACATTTTCTAGATTAGTGATGGATTTTTTTTTATCAGTGAGATTCTAACTTGGAAATTGTGTAGGATGAAGTGCTATTATTCCCGCAAACATTTTTTTTTTTTTTAATTGGGAGAATCCCACTCTCTTAATTATAACGCTCCTTCTGGAGTCCATTTTCAATTAATTGTGACATGCTATTACTGGACATATGATTTTTTTTTCACCTTGTTGCTGTGTTATAATTGTATTAGCTACTTCAAAATAATTTTTTAAAAGATTTTGTGATCTGGGGCGCCTGGGTGTCTCAGTGGGTTAAAGCCTCTGCCTTTGGCTCAGGTCATGATCTCAGGTTCCTGGGATGGAGCCCTGCATGAGGCTCTCTGCTCAGCAGGGAGCCTGCTTCCCTTCCTCTCTCTCTGCCTGCCTCTCTGACTACTTGTAATCTCAGTCTATCAAATCAATCAATCAATCAATCAATCAATCTTTTAAAAAAAGATTTTGTGATCTAAATTATTGGCAGTATTAAAGAATATAGTTATAAAAGCAAAACGAGGGCGCCTGGGTGGCTCAGTTGGTTAGGCGACTGACTTCTGCTCAGGTCATGGTCCCGGAGTCCCAGGATCGAGTCCCGCATCAGGCTCCCAGCTCCATGGGGAGTCTGCTTCTCCCTCTGACCTTCTCCGCTCTCACTCTCTCTCTCAGATAAATAAATAAAATATTTTTTAAATAAATAAATAAAAGCAAAACGAGTATACGGAATTTTACAAATACTTATTCCTTCTTGTTTTAGAAGGAATCTTTTTCTTCTCCTTTACCTTATTTTTTTAAATAAATTTTAGAATTAAATCCTAAGAGTACAAAAGGGCAGATAAGCAAATCTGATTTACTCTAATTTATACTGAAGAATACTTAGTCCATTAGCTGTAATTCATGTGTAGTCTCAAGTAATAGCTAAGAAAATATTTGTCATGAGCTTCAGCTTTCCTGTGTTTGAATTTTAAAAAATTATTTCAACATATATGTGCATCAGCTTGATAATAGCATGAATGTGCTTTTTGACATGAAAGTATTTTCCAATTATACTTTACAATCAGTAAAAGCAAGTAGACAGTATAGAACATGCAGTCTTCTGTGTTCAGCTGTTTGAGAATTGTTTTAATGGAAAAATCTCTTTAAAGGTTTGGTGGTTTGGTTTTCTTAAGAAAGATTTCTATATTGAAGCAGTGTGCAACTGAGGTCCTCTAGTGTCACGGCTAAATATGGCATCAGCTTTTAAGATTTTGTGAATTGTGTGTGTGCATGTCAGAGAAAGGGAACAAGGACAAAAGAGATTATTACTGTAAACTTGACTCATACAGCCAAATGAGCTTAGAAAACTAAGTTCTTATGTTTTATTAGTCAATCTCAAGAAAAGTTTTTGTTTTTAAAAGGGGAGACATTTGTATTCTTTCATACGCACATATTTATCAATGTTACTATGGCTGTTTTAAAGTTTGGCATCTTTTCCTGGGACACCTGGGTGGCTCAGTTGGTTAAAGTTTGGCATCTTTTCCTTTCCATAGTTCGTTTCTTTTTTGTGGATGTTTATGAAAATTCATTAATTTAAAATTGTTTTTGTTTCACACATTCCCTATTTGCCTAATATTGACTGTTGTGTCTCTTTAACATGGGGGAAACTATTTTATAAAGAGAAATACTTTAAATAAGCATTCTTTATAAATAGTAAATTTATTATTTCTTTTTTACATATTTCATGGAGAATATCAATTTATTTTCAAATATGGCTGACAACCAGGGATTATCTGACATTTGATGAAAAAGATAGTCTGAGAGAAAGAGAGCCAAGGGAGGAAAACAAAAAACTTATCCTAGAGGAAATGAAGATAACACCGCCCCCACCCCAGAATCAGCAGAATTCTAGTAACAATTCTCAGAGAGACTTAAAAGAATAATGTATCCATACCACAGAATAGGATCTATTGAAAAGGAACAGCTATAGAACAGGACAAAGAATCTGGAAATTAAATAATAGAAGAGATAGGGCTGAAGGCCATGCTCATAGGAAATAAAACAGAAAATTGGTCTGGAGAATGGATCTAATTTTTACCTGCCCACTAAGAGTTCTACCTAAAAAGATACAGTAGAGGGAGAAAACAAAGACCTAACAAATCAACTTTTCCTTGTTAATTCTTCTGCTAATAGAACATGTGAGTCTTCAGATTAAAGGGGCACACCTGTGGCTTACTTACATAAATGCACAAATGCCCACACTCTAGACACACTGGACTAAAACTGTGTAAGTCTAATGATAAAGTGAAAAGAATCACAAGCTTCCAAAGGGGAATAACAAGTGATCTACAACAAAATTATGTTGATACAGAACTTCTTACCATTAATAAAGAACACTTGAAGACAGTGGAGAAATCTTTTTCAAGTTTAAAGATAAGAGTAAGATATTTTAAGACCTGTGCTTTAAAATGTCCTACTCATGCCACACTTAGGAAAAGTTTCTCATGGTTGTATTCCAGCTAAGTAAAAATATAAATACAAAACGAATAATAGGAGGTATAAAAAATAATGGTAGCTGATGATAACCTTCATGAGTAGTTATAATCATAAAATTACAGTACATATTAAATCCTGATGACTAAGATGTTTTTGCATGAGAACTAAGTGGCTTAGGTATATATATTTTTCTTAGTTCTAGAGTGAATATTTACTAATCATAGTATGGCAATTTGACGGTCACTTCCCATCTGTCTCAGAGTGAAAGCCAGAGTCTTTACAATGGCCTAAATGGACTACATGATCTGGCTCCTTGTTATGTGTCTGACCTCATCTCCTAATACTTTACCCTTGGCTCATTCTATTGCATGCATAGTGGCTTCATTGAACTTTCTCAATTGCTGTACAGTCTCCAGTTCAGGACTTACTGTGCCCTCTGCCTGAATCACCTATTTCCCAGAGAGCTGCATGTCTTTTTTCACTTCTTTTAGATTTCTGCACAAATGTCACCTTTGTGAGGTCTTCCTTGATCACACTTTGTATGTATTACCGTCTTGCTACCCCACATTCTCTCTTCCCTACTTTTTCTCCTTAGCACTTAATCACCATGTCATGTTATGTATTTACTTGTTTATTTGCTTAGCCATCAAAAAAGAAATGTAGACTTTTTATTTCACTTATAAAATTAGATAATGTAAAAATAATACAGCTAAAAAATCAGGAGTTGGGAAAGGAAAATGGGAAAGTTGTAAAAGTATGTTAATTGTATCATCTTGCATAGCGAAGAAGATTTAATTATATTAACTAAAAGTCTAACCACGAGAAGAATTGAAAACAGAAACTGCTAAGGGTGGGTACCTCTGGAAAGTCAGACTAGAATGAAAAGAGAGGGATTTTTGCTTTTCATGTCTTGTTCTTTCTTATGGTTTTAATTTAAAGGAGGGAGTCATATTGCAAGTATTTTTTTTTAATTTTATTCAGCTTACGTTTTTTAACATCACATGTTTTGAGCTATACTTTACATACTTTAAAATATAGCCTTTTAAACAGGTCAGTCAGTTTGCTAAACTCAATAGTGTAATGATCATCAAAATCAAGATAACAATTCTGCCAGGTAAAATTCCCAAATACTCCTTTTAGTCAACCCGTCCCACCAAGCAAGCCCATGATAATCAGTAACCTATTACTCCATTCTTTTACTTTTAACTTACATTTTTTATTTAATTTGGGTTGCTTATAGTCTGAATGTAGTAGAGTCTCAATTTCTATCCAATCTGACAATTCTTAGCTTTGAATTGGTGAGTTTAAATGTTTACATTTACGTTTAATATAGTTATTGATACATCCTAATTAAAATCTATTATTTTCTGGGGCGCCTGGGTGGCTCAGTGGGTTAAGCCGCTGTCTTCGGCTCAGGTCATGATCTCAGGGTCCTGGGATCATGTCCTGCATCGGGCTCTCTGCTCAGCAGGGAGCCTGCTTCCCTTCCTCTCTCTCTGCCAGCCTCTCTGCCTACTTGTGATCTCTGTCTGTCAAATAAAAAAAAAAATCTATTATTTTCTAATAAAATCACTAATAAAATAAAAGCTACAGTGGTACTCATTAACAATTTTCTAATTGTTCCATTTGTTCTTTGTTCTTTTTTCCTTTTATTATGCCAGCTTTAGGATTGTCTATTTTTTTTTGATAATTCCATTTTATCTCTACTGTTGGATTATTTATATCTTTTTTAAAAATTACTTTTAGTGACTTCCTATAGATATTAATTTAATTTTTAAAAGTCTAATTCAAAATGGCAAAAAAAAAATGGGTAGAAAATTCTATACCAAAATGTTAATATTGATAGTTTGGGAAATTGGGTTTGAATTAATCTTTCCTACTTTTCTGTATCTCATTCCTGACTTCCCAAATGAATGGTGCTGGATTAAAAAAAGAAAAATGGAAAGAGGTGAAGAGAAAAAGAGAGAGACACTGGGGTGGAAGATGGCTTAGAAAGAATTGAAGAGAAATGTTTGCTAAATCGTGAATTGCTGGAGGTTGCTTTGTGGATTGATATGTAAATAACCTCATGTATATTTACCATAAAATATATTTTAGCTCTTTTTCAGGGACTTAGGCATTTTGTCTTGGGCAGTAACGGTGCTTTTCTTGACTTAGTTCTGCCATATATCTGAAACTTTTCTGATAATTTGGCAAAGCCAAACCTGTAGAAGGTTAATCGCACACCACCAAAATTCAACTCCCTCCCTGGAAAAACAAATACTGCTGTTAGAGTAGCCTCATGAAACTGTAGGACCTTGCCAGATCAATTCTGATGTAATCAGAAAATCCAAAATATATATATAGTGGATATTTTATAAATTGGATGGATTGTATTTTCTCTGAATAGAGGAAGAATAATAAAAATATAACTGAATTTTAATAACATCATTTCATTCTTTAAAACAGATTCTGTTTCTGCTTTGTAATTGATCCATTAATCTGTGACTATTTGTTTTCTTCATAGCTGTCCAAAGGTTTTGTGCATTGCATTTGAGGTACTTGAAGGTCTGCAGTATATGAACAAACATGGTATAGTACACCGAGCACTGTCTCCTCATAATATTCTTTTGGACCGAAAGGTAATTGTCAAATAATACATTAAATATTTGTTTGTTGTTTGTGGTTGGAAGCTACTAAAATCAGACCCACACAGAGCGACTATAGAATACAAATATATTTTAATAATATTCATAATGAAATGGCTCTATAAAAGTGATATCTTTGTGGTAGTTAGAAAAAAACCTTATCTTTATATAAATCCATGCGTTTTTCACATACATTATTCTTTTTTTCTCAAGATTCATTTTCTAACTTCATGTTTGGTTTTTCCTTTCTTTGCTTTCTGAAAAATAGGCATGGTATCTTGCCAGTCCATTCCTCCTCTGAATTTGCTTTCATTTTAAGAAAGCTTCTCTATTTACATAGAGTATTTTTGTCATAACATAGCTACATTGTATTTTCTCCCCTGAATCTTTCTTCTTCCCTATATTTTCTTTTTTATTTTATTCTCCATTTATTTTCTTTATTTTATTTTCTTTATTTACCAGCTATTCATACCTAGCTTCTTTTCTTATTGGAATGCCACTTTTCTACCTGGAAATCTTGTGGGTGATTGATAAGAAGCAGGTCAACCCTCATAAGAAAATTATGGGTAGCAAGATGGTATGTTTTCAGAAATAATCATATTTTCATTTTTCCATAAGCATATAATAGAGTTTTCAGAGAATTTTTTCTGGGGAATTATTTTTTGTATTAGTAGGATTATTCTTTTCCTCTGATTCCCAGACTTTTACCAAATTACCCTATGATATTAAAAATCATAAAAGCTACAGTGGTACTCATTAATTGCATTTTTATAGCAGTAGAGTATCTAACCAATCTGATTGTTTTAATATATAAATGTTTTATAGTGCTGGGAAGTAAAGTTCTTGAGAAAAAGAAAATAAATCTTAAAATCAATTTAACTTTTTTGACATTTATATCAAAAAGGAGGAAAACTTAAGAGACATAAAATTTATATTTGCTTTTTATTAAGAACCTCACTTTTGTGATAATTATGGCTTTCTCAAATAATATAAAAATTAGGAATCTAGCAGATTCACTAATATCTTGATTTGTGAACTGATCTTTTCAAGTTGAGAACCCCCATGTTGGGGTTACATTATAATATTATGAATAGACTTGCAAGTTCTTGAAAAAAAAATTGTTTTACTAATTTACCAAAAAATGTTCTAAGCAGAGATTCAAGACAAATGAGAACATTTCTGCTTTTTTTGGTTTTGTCAAAATACCTGGAAAATATTGGGGTTCCTGGGTGGCTCAGTGGGCTAAGCCTCTGCTTTCAGCTCAGGTCATGATATCAGGGTTCTGGGATCAAGCCCTGCATCGGGCTCTCCGCTCGGCGGGGAGCCTGCTTCCCCTCCCTCTCTGCCTACTGCTCTGCCTGCTTGTGATCTCTCTCTCTCTCTTTCTATTAAATAAATAAATAAAGTCTTAAAACTGGAAAATATAAACAAAAATTTTTAAGCGTTTGTTGGTTTTGAGATCTATATATAGGTAATATATATATGTGCATATATGCATACATACACATATGCATATACTTATACATATATTTGTAATGAGTGTAAAGCAGGTTTCAGACATTGGTGAATACTTCTTAAGTAAAATCATGATAAACTAAAATTATGGCAAATTAATTTTTTTCTTAATATACCTGACTGGTTATTTACTTACTTATGAAATGTATAATGATACTTTTTCCTGCTACTAATATTTAATATTTAATAGTGATTTTTATTATTATTATTATTGTAGGGACATGTTAAATTGGCTAAATTTGGACTTTATCACATGACAGCTCATGGTGATGATGTTGATTTCCCAATTGGGTAAGAATATGTTTTCTTTTTTTCTGAGTTGTGTCTTAAACTTTATAATATTTGATAAAATATGTATTTCATTAATTATTAGTGATATTACTTTCTCCACAAAACTAGCTTTTCTTTATTAGCATATTTTAATTTTCCATATACTTTTAAAAGAGTAGATGGTGAGTTTTTCCAGTGCCCAAAAGATATCTAATGTTGATATTTCATTGAATTGGAAGAGAGGCTAACAGATTATCAACCTTCTTCACTTTATAATGCTTACTGATTAATTTCATTTTATGCAGAATTGGGTAAATTTAAGGAAAGAAGGCCAATCAGATTCTTACAATGATAATGTGTGTTCCTTAAAAGGCTGAGTTTTAAAAAGCATTCTTATAGTATTTTCTACAAATTCCTTGTTCCTTAAGATATAATCATATATTAAGACTCAAGTTAAGTCATTGTAGGTATAAGAGGTATTGGGGTAGAGTCTGCACCTGAAAGTCTCTGTTTAAGTTTGGGGAGGTTTATTTGATCACTTCTGCTGTGAAATTCTAGTTTATGTTGGCCTCTAAGAAAGGAAAGTTTATTTTATCCTTTTATTAATCAGATGCTTTTGATACAGATTTTTGTGTTACATTTATTGTATGGTTTCTTTTTAAGCATTTTAATAATATAATTCTTTTATTTTTTGCATATTTAATTTTGGCATTATTTTCAGTACATAGAAGTTTCAAAATAGTACAAATTTCAAAATAGTACAAGAATCTCTGTATAGCCTTAGCTCAGGTTCCCCAAATGTCAACATCTCATTACATTTGCTTCATTTCTTTTTTCTTACACATATAGGTGTATGTGTATATTAATATTTTTGAATCATTTAAGAATAATTAGTGCATATGATGACCTTTTACCCCTAAATGCTTCAGTTCGTATTTCCTAAAGTAAGGAATTTTCTTACATAACCACAAAACAAATATCAAAGAAGGCAATTAAAATTAATGTAATACTGTTATCTAATCTAGAGACCTTATTCATATTATTCAATTGCTTTGTGATTTTTTTAATAGTACCTATTTGTGTTTTGCTCTTTGGGCTCTCTGAAATTAGTTCTGTTACTCCATTACCAAGAATTGTGCTTTGAAGTCATGGAATGTGTTTCTGTAGGAACATTGCTTAATTAAATGTTTTTAAAAAGGGACTCATTTATAAATCACCCTTTTATCTTTATGATTAGATTATAGATTTCTTACCAAAAATTTTTATTAGGCCATCGTTAATAATCTTAAAATAAATTGCTTATCATTCCTTCCTTTAATTATTAAGACAATATTTATTGAATACCTTCTCTTCTGGTTGTGCAAAAATGGGTAAGATAGATTCCTATCCTCAAGAAGCTCATTGTTTAATGGAAAATTTTCTCTTTTGATGGCATACTTATTAAGGTACATAAATTAATAATCTTACAGTTTCGCATACCAAAACTTGTGGTTATAGGAAAAAACAATTGTTTAACAAGCATGAAAACAACAATTTGTAAAAATAGCCTACATTTTATTTGTTAAAAAAAAACCCTTTTGAGTATAATAAAAATTAGTTCACTATAAAGCTCCAGTGTTTTCTTTCATATGTGATAATTGCCTTTTGAAGTAACTTTTAAGGAGCAGTGGTCCCACAGGAAGTAAATGTGATTGCTAATGCTTCTTCATGTTGTCTAAATCAAGCTGTCTGAGAAAGAACTACAAAAATATAATGCAAACAAAAATTGCTTTAATTTTTTTGCCTTTTACTTAAAGATGCTTTAGGTTTACTAGTGATGAATGAAAGAAAGGAAGTGATTTTTCATAAAGCACATCAAGTATTTTGAAGAACTACATTTGAATTTAAAATGCTTGGATAGAATTGGTCTTGTGTGCCATTTGGTCTGGGTTACTTTGAAGTCTTGGACCCAAAGAGTCTGACCAGAAAGTATCAAAGAGCAAAATGTGAAACATTAGCCAGGAAAAATAAAGTGATCAAACAGCTAAGGCATGAAAGAAAATATTTACACCAAAAGAAGCTTGCAGTTGATTCAAAAGACAAATATTAAGGAACAACAAAGTAAAATGTTAACATCTGTTTCAAAATATTGTAGAGTTAGAAATTGGACATTCATTTCAGTTGGCCAGTAGCTTAATACCTTGTTAAAAGATCAAACAGATGATGAAAGCCTCACCAGTCATACAGCAAAGTTCTAGTAATTTTCTTTGAGTGTTAAAATGCTAAGCTAAAGAGACATTTGTTGAAAAGAGACAATCTACATTTAAAAACAATCTAGGGTTTGTTATTTTTATTAGTTTAATTAACTCTTGATTAAAAGGGAAATAAGAATTTTTAGAGCAAAGCTCACCTCTAGGCTTCTAGAGATCACAGTCAGAGATCTTAGATATAACAATTTACCTGTAGTATTGCTTGGCCTTTCACAATCCACGCCATTATTTTTGGATAAGATATACTGGAAATCAGGATTAAAAATAAACAATTTGCCTTCTAGGTATATCATGGTGATGGTAATTAAAAATACAACATTGCATTTATATCATATTTTCCATTTTTATAAAAATAGTACTCACTAATATTTATAACAGTTCTGTGAGATAAACATTATTATTCCTATTTTCAGATTAAGAAACCCTGATCACATATAGAATATGTGCTATAATTGAAACTAGAATACAAATATTATAACATCAAGTCCATCCTTTTTCCACTAGGCCTTAATTGTCTCCAGAGATGCCATTTAGAAGAGTAGTATGATCACTTTTGGATAAAATGACTCAATACAAATTTATGTATGAGAGAAATATATGAGCACATTAAAAGTATATATTACTGTCATCATTATCATTGCATTAAAGCGGAAAGAAATGTAAAAGCCTAATTTACACTATATTTGAATTTAAGCTATATTCTCTGGCTTAATTGGCATATTTTAAATGTAAGTATTAGCAATCATAGTGTGAGGAGGTGGCTATAGAAAAATTCAGGAAGAGAAATGGAAGTAATATTTGAATGCCTACATTACATGTATTACATAGATGTACCATATGCTTAAATATATTTTGATTATAGTCATTATTACTGGGTGTCATAGTAATCTAATGTCCATGGGATTGAAAAATATAGATAATTATGCTCATGACTAAATTTGATGATAAATGAAGAAAGGATATGCACATATGCAATAAGTAAGGCAGAATTCCCCTCATTTTCATTTCTCTTCTAAAGCTGTTTCTTTTGTTTCTAGGCTATAGGATTTGAATATAATTGTCGATGTGTCTGATGCTTATGTACTCTTTGCTTAAGTTATCTGTAAGACCATCTTAATTGGCATTTTTGATAGGAAATATTATTATTTTTAAGGATTTTATTTATTCATTTGAGAGAGAGACAGAGTATACAAGCATGAGGGAGGGGGAGACGGAGAGGGAGAAGCAAGACTCCCCACTGAGCAGGAAACCCGATAGGGGACTCAATCCCAGGACCCCAGGATCATGATTATAGCCAAAGGCAGATGCCTAAGGACCGAGCCACCCAGACACCCAGAAATATTATTTTTTAACAAAAATTTACTGAGCATACCTTATATTTAAATTTTATTGGTAGTTGTTGAGGGTTTATAAAAATGAGTAAGATACACCAGTGCCCTCAAGTTTGTTTGTTTTAAAGGAGGGTAAATTTTTGTACACTAAATATAAACATAAATAAGAATAAAATATAAAAATGTATAGTATTACATATTGTGTACAGTCTGTTATATCATATATAAAACAAGTAAAATAAGTATCTTATAATCATTTGAAAACTCTAAGAAAGATACAGATAAAATACCATGGAGATTCACTGAGAGGAGAAATAATTTCCATCTCAGCAGATCAACTTAAGGTTTTGTGGAATTAGTCATAAAATGAATTCATTAGAGGGGCACCTGGATGGCTCAGTGGTTTAAAGCCTCTGCCTTCGGCTCAGGTCATGATCCCAGGGCCCTGGGATCGAGGCCCACATCTGGCTCTCTGCTCTGCGGGGAGCCTGCTTCCTCCTCTCTCTCTGCCTGCCTCTCCGCCTACTTATAATCTCTGCCTGTCAAATAAATAAATAAAATCTTTAAAAAGAAATGAATTCATTAGAAAATTAAAGTTAGCAGTTTGACACATTTTATAGAATATACTGTTTATAAAGGCTTTGTCTTTTTTATTAAATAAATGGCTTACACTTATGAGTTTAGAAGACAGAAGACATTAACAGTGTTTTAGTGTGATAGGAAAATATTTTATACAATAACACGATTTTCTTACCAGTTCCTTTATATTTACCATTAAATTTCCTGCCAAGAATTTTCCTGTACTTTATAAATACAAACTTTTATCTTTAGTAAAGTATACTGAAGTTAACCTATACCAAGTTTTTATATTTTATAACATCTATCACCAGACTATAGGAAAGTACTGAGAGGCAAAAAGAAATACATCTGTAATAAAAACATTTATTAGTTAGCCTAATCAACAAAAAGATGGCTTACTCAAATGCACAAAATAAGATACAGTAAAGGAAAAATAGAGAAGTAGAGAACATTAGAAGACTCAGTAAATTATTTTTTGCTTAGCTCTGAGCAAATTTGAAAACTAGAATAAAAGAAAGGGAAATACAATACGAAAATACCAAGACTTAATCCCAAAGAAAATTTTAAAATCTAATACCAATTATAGAAATGTAGAAGAAGGGACGCCTGGGTGGCTCAGTTGGTTAAGCGGCTGCCTTCGGCTCAGGTCATGATCCCAGCATCCTGGGATCGAGTCCCACATCGGGCTCCTTGCTCGGCAGGGAACCTGCTTCTCCCTCTGCCTCTGCCTGCCTCTCTGTCTGCCTGTGCTCGCTCCTGCTCTCTCTCTGACATGAATAAATAAAATCTTAAAAAAAAAAAAAAAAAAAAAAAAAAAAAAGAAATGTAGAAGAAATTACCTCTCCCTACAGAGATACTTGGATTGACTCACAGGCATATTCTACCAAACCTGTATCGAGTGGTTAAATTTGTTGCCATTTAAGTTACAATACTATACATTTCAAGGTTGTTATTATTTTATTATTTTATTTATTTATTTGAGAGAGAGAGTAAGAGAGAGCATGAGAGGGTAGAATGTCAAAGGGAGAAGCAGATTCCCCATGGAGCTGGGAGCCTGATGTGGGACTTGATCCCAGGGCTCCGAGATCATGACCTGAGCCAAAGGCAGTCACTTCACCAACTGAGCCGCTCAGGCACCCTCAAGGTTATTTTTATTTTTTAATTTTTTTTAAAGATTTTATTTATTTATTTGACAGACAGAGATCACAAGTAAGCAGAGAGGCAGGCAACGAGAGGAAGGGAAGCAGGCTCCCTGCCAAGCTGAGAGCCCGATGCGGGGCTCGATCCCAGGACCCTGGGATCATGACCTGAGCTGAAAGCAGAGGCTTTAGCCCACTGAGCCACCCGGGTGCCCCTCAGGGTTATTTTTAAAGGAAAAGCTTGTAATATCCTTTTTCACAAGCTGGTATAACATTAATTCTGGTCTTCCCATAGGTACCACATAAAATGTTTAAATATAAATCATACTCATATTTGATTATCTGTTATTATTATATAGTATAAATATGTTATATTAATTTTTAAAAAATCCTAAATAGAAAAGTTAACAAGAACTAGAAGCATATAGAAAATACTATCAAGTGTGGTTTATTCTACCAATATACAGATGGTTTAGGCCATCTACAAGCAGAATTCAATAGGACAATATATCAAAAGTAAATGGTCTCTTAAAAACAATTGATAGATTTATAACATTCTTTATTAAATTCTTAATAAAAAGGGACTATGTAACTATTTCCTTAATGTAGTGAAAATCACCCATCTATTTATATCTCCCTGTTAGTAGATAGATTTCAACCCCGAAGTTAGTAGGTTTAAAACAAAATATTTACTAACACCACTATCATTTGCCAGTGCATACCTGGTACTAATGAATGCAGTTGGGCAAGGAAAAGAAATTTTATATATAGATATATATATAACAAAATTTTATTCATAAAATTTATAGTTTATTACATATATTATGAATTATATATAAGTATTCAATTAGTTAACATATAATGTATTATTAATTTCAGAGATAGAGTTCAATGATTCATCAGTTGCATATAAGACCTAGTGCTCATTACATCACATGCCCTCTTTCATGCCCATCACCCATTTCACCCTCTCCAGCAACCCTCAGTTTATTTCCTATGGTTAAGAGTCTCTTATGGTTTGTCCCTCTCTCTGATTTCATCTCTTTTTATTTTTTCCTCCCTTCCCCTTTACTCCTCTGTTTCATTTCTTAAATTGCACATATGAGTGAAATCATATGACAGTTGCCTTTCTCTGACTGACTTATTTTGTTTAACATAATACCCTCTAGTTCCATCCACGTTGTTGCAAATGGCAAGATTTTATTTTTTATGGCTGTGTAATATTTCATTGTATATATAGATACCACATCTTCTTTATCCATTCATCTGTTGATGGACATCTGGACTCTTTCCATAGTTTGGCTATTGTGGACATTGCTGCTATAAACATTGGGGTGTATGTGCCCCTTCAGATCACTACATTTGTAACTCTGGGGTATATACCTAGTAGGGCAATTGCTGGGTCATAGGGTAGCTCTGTTTTCACTTTTTGAGGAACCTCCATACTGTTTTCTAGAGTGGCTGTACCAGCTTGCATTTACACCAACAGTGTAAAGGGATTTCCTCTTATCCACATCCTTGCCAATATCTCTTGTTTCCTGACTTGTTAATTTTAGCCATTCCAATGGGTGTGAGGTGGTATCTCATTGTTTTTTATTTGTATTTCCTTGATGTCAAGTGATGATGTTCAGCATTTTTTCATGTGTCTGTTGGCCATTTGTACATCTTCTTTGGAGAAAAGTCTGTTCATGACTTCTGCCCATTTCTTGACTGGATTACTTGTTCTTTGGGTGTTGAGTTTGGTAAGTTCTTTATAGATTTTGGAAAAAGATGTGTGTGTTTTGAGAGGGCTTGTCTTAGCAATTATTGGCAATTACTTGTATAATGTTATAGACTTCAGATAGTATAATGGTACGGTATCAGGCAAGTTTACCAGTGGAACAAAATAGGGAGCCAAGATGCAAATCAACGTGTATGTAGAGATTTTCTTTGTGGTAGAAGCTGATACTGTGGACTAGTTGGGAGTAGATAGCATTTTCAATAAATGGAATAGGGCTCAATTAATTATCCATGTAGGAATGAAACTTCCAAAATGTTCTTCAGAGTTTGGTCAAATTAATTAAGTGCATTTTTTTAATTAAGTGCATTATTAGTACAATAAAATTGTTGGCAGTTTTCAAAGAGAATAAGACAGTCTAGACTTATTTTTATAGAATAATCTCTAAAATATACGTTAAGTGAAAAAAAAAGTTGTACAGAGTAGAATGTATAATACGCTGCCCTGTGGGGTAGTAGTGATGGATGGTCAAGTTTATCTATATCTATAAATATGCATGGGTGCATAGAACACAGAAATGGAAGAGAATTTTAGTTTTTAGTTTATGTTTCTTTAAAGATGTTGACATTTCTACTACTCAAAAGAATATGTACTATTTTCCAAGATAAAATGCACTTTAATTAATAGTTAAGTGTAAGGAGAAGACAGGTAATAAGGAAGAAAAGAAAGCACCTGAAAACAGACTCTACAAGATGGCAATGTATTAAAAAGAGAGGAAAGCAAAGAAAGGAATTAATGCTTCAGAGAGACACAATAGGTTTAAAATTATTTGAGACGGATATATATTTTCTCTTGATTTCTGGACATGAAAGACCTATATTATGATGGTTAGTTTAAAATTCTTCCTAGCAAAAATTTTTAATTCAATTGCATTGGACTTTTACATATATCTTATCAAACAGATAGTAAAAGTGTAATACTAGTTTTTTCCCTTTGTAGTTTTTAGTAATTATTCATTTGTTTAATATATCATTGTAGGTATCCATCATACTTGGCACCTGAGGTAATTGCACAAGGAATTTTCAAAACCACTGATCATGTATCAAGTGAAAAACCATTGCCTTCTGGCCCCAAATCAGATGTGTGGTCTCTTGGAATCATTTTATTTGAGCTTTGTGTGGTATGTATAGAGAAATATTAAACTGATAAAAAGAAATTGTGTGCTTATTAAAATAAGTTTTTCTTTTTTTAAGATTTTATTTATTTATTTGACAGAGAGACACAGCGAGAGAGGGAATACAAGCAGGGGGAGTGAGAGAGGGAGAAGCAGGCATCCCACTGAGCAGGGAGCCTGATGTGGGGCTCGATCCCAGGACCCTGGGATCATGACCTGAGCCGAAGGCAGACACTTAATGACTGAGCCACCCAGGCACCCCTAAAATAAGTTTTTCTGATAAAAAAGCTATTTAGTAATATGTTTTTGCTTTGTGGATTGACTACATATAAGGGGAAAAAGGCTTAAATCTCAGTATAACTTGTTAAAAAATCCTGTTTGACAATTTGTTTGCTTATCATTTTGGTATCTTTATAAAGTATTTATACTTTACTAAATATAAGGAATTTATACCATACTAAGTATAAAAAATTAAACAGTTCTAGATAGAGTTATCCTAAAGCTACATATACTCTTTGATATCTTCATGGTCTCCCTTCCTGTGGTATTCTTTTTTCCCTAAATACCTTCTTCTCTCCTGTTGTTTTCTACAAGACTCACTTGGTAGTTGAGTTGTGTTTTATGAGATCTTTCTCAGACATTCTCTATATTTATTATGGCAAAGACTAAGCTGCTGTTGAAAAGAAAGAAATTAAAAATATAGTAGCTTAAAGAACATAGATGTTTTTTCCCTGATTTAACAGCAGTCCATGTCATGCACAAAGCTAGGCTATGGCTCCACCAATCGCAAACGTCTGGTTTCCAAAGTTGTTTCTTTATTACCTTTTAGGCATAAGGGAAGGGAATGAGTTCATGGTAATTGGTGGTGGGGTTACATTTTATGTTTAAATAAAATTTAAAAAAATTTTTAAAAAAGACTGATGAATCACAGACCTGTACTCCTGGAACAAATAATACATTGTATGTTAATATGTTAATAAAAATATTGTAACATTAAAAAAATTCAGAGAAGGGGAAAATGCAATTAAATATTGTACAACTGAATGAAGAAGACATCTGAGAACTCAATAAAAGCTCAAAATCCTCTTTAAAAAAAAAAAGAAGAACTAAAAGTACAAATGTCAACCCTTTACATTTCATTGGTGACAATTTACTTGTGTGGCCACATTGCGTATCTGTACAAGGGACACTAAAAATACAGTCTTTAGCTGGGACACATAAATATTGAGGAAGCAATGAGAATGGATTTGGAGGGTCAACTAACAGTCTGTCAGTCCTACTTTCAAATACCTGTCAGCATTAGGTCCTTATCTTCCTTGCTATCCTCTTCTATTATAGCATGTGTCACATTTGTGTACTCTACTTGGACATTGAAGTCTTTAGAAGCAGAAATTTTTTGTCTGTATTATATAGATGTTAGAAAAATTAAATGAAATAATATATAGAAAGTACTTAACATGGTGTGTTACATAGCAAATAGTCCATCACTGTTATCTTTTATTATACTAAAATATTTTATGATTAAGAAAAATATGATTATAATATTTTATGATTATAGTTTTAATCATAAAATAATTTACATATTGGCACTGCTTTTTCTAAGGGAAAATGCCATTTTGCTTTTCATTGATATTAAATGATAGCAAATCTCACTTTTGTTTAAAATCATAGCCTAAATGAAAACTGTTATTGGAATGCTGAATGTGAAGTATAAGTAAGAGTAAATGTGAAATGTACAGCTTTTCCTTTTTATTACATCACATATATCTAAACTCTTTACTAATGATCAGGGTGTGCCTTTTTTTTAAGATTTTATTTATTTATTTGACAGACAGAGATCCCAAGTAGGCAGAGAGGCAGGCAAAGAGAGAGGAGAAAGCATGCTGAGCAGAGCAGGGAGCCTGATGCGGGGCTCAATCCCAGGACCCTGGGACCACGACCCGAGCCAAAGGCAGAGGCTTTAACCCACTGAGCCACCTAGGCACCCCAGGGTGTGTCTTATATGAATAATTCAGTTCAACAAATGTAGATGACTAATTACTCTGTGTATAACATCATGATGAATGCAGTAAGTGGTAAACTGTGATTAAGACACATTGTCAAAGAGCTTATAATTTAATTCAAATGCATAAACTTCGAAGATAAACACAGAAGAGCTATGTGAATTCCAAGAAAGGAAATATTAATTTCATAATAGGGACTTCATGACATTTTAAGTGATACTTAAGTTTAGACAGTCTAGTTTTAGAATGGCATATTGAACATAAGCTTAAATCTCCCTCTATCACATCAAAGCTTTAGAATTGATATAAAATATTAAGATATACATTAATAGCACACTAATAACTAAAAAGGGAATGTTTATACACTAGAAATCATAGAAAATAGAGGGAAAACTATACCAAGACAGGTTTGCTAGGAAATTCTTTCTATGTCACCAGAAGGCTGTATAGCCACTCTGCCTCCCAGAAGTTTCCGTAGTCCAGAAGATATATAGGTGAGTACATATCTAAGAAATTCCAAACACCTAAAACAATACATCTACAATATGATATATGATGTAAATACATATATCTGCAATTGAAAAGAAACAACAAATAGAATAATTTATACCATTGAAAGGACTTTAGTATAAAAGTATGTGTTCTTTAGGAGATAAAGAAAACAATTCCATTTGTGGAACGAACAATTATAGAAACTATTCATCAAGAATATTTACTGAAAAGAAGAACCAGTTAAGAATTTTAAGAGAAAGAAATGTAACTATTGAAATAACTAAATAGATGGATCAGAGGAAACTAGACACACTGAAGGTAGAAGGTAAAGCTGAGTAATTATCCTAGATTATGTCACAAAGAAATAAAGAGATTGAAAATATAAATTTTAAAAGACAGGGAGAGGGGTGCCTGGGTGGCTCAGTTGGTAAGCATCTATCTTTGGCTCAGGTCATGATTTCAGGGTCCTGGGATCGAGCTCCACATCGGGCTCTCTGCTCAGCAGGGAGCCTGCTTACCACTCTCTCTCTGCCTGCCTCTCTGCCTACTTGTGATCTCTCTCTCTGTCAAATAAATAGATAAAATCTTAAATAAGTAAATAAATAGACAGGGAGGATAGAGCCAGATATTCTCATATCTGTCATATAGTAGTATCAGAAGCTGAGTGTAAATTTCTTGGTTTGAAAAAACCCTCTAATTACCTTGTAGAACAAATTTTTTAAAAAAGCACAACATACAACAATAAATACCTAGAAATCATATACTAAACTTTTACAAGACAACCAATAATGAAATAATGGGTAACATTTATTAAGAACTTTTCAAAAGTCAGATACGTTTCTAATCTCTATTATCTCAATCAGTACTCAGAACAGTCTTATAAAATTTATCTAATTGTTATCTTTAGTTTACAGATCAGGAAATTGAGGTACAGAAAAATTAAGCAGCCTGTCCTAGTTACATCATAGTAAGTACTTGAGCAGATTTGTACCCATCAACTATACCCAAAGCTATACTCTTAGCACAGCGGCCTACGTTTACTAAGCTATGATGACTTTATCAGTGTCAGTGAGAAAACCTTAAAATGTGTCAGAAAAGACATACTACCTACCAAGAATGATATTGGCGTTAAACTAACTCTTAGTAACTTGGATGTAAGAAAACAGTGGCACGATGTCATCAAAATGCTGAAAGTAATTTGAATTTTGAAATCTTTAACTCACAATATTAACATGCAAGAGTGGCAGTGCAATTAAGGATATATATAAAATTTTGATAACAATGAAGAAAAATTACTGTAGGAAAATAACATAAGTCAAAATCAATGATCTTATGTAATCATCAATCATATCATCATATAGGCAGAGTATATTCACTGTATTGCAAGTAATCAAATTGAACTGCTTTGCGTGTGTGTGTGTGTGTGTATGTGTGTGTGCATCACAGGTAGATACATAGTAAGAACCTAGATTGAAAAGATATCTTAGAGTCGTATCCTAGGAGATTTTGAATGCTAAATTGAGAAGTTTATATTTAAGTTATATAAGGCATAGGGGACCATTTAAATTTTTAAACAAGATACTGATAAAATCAAACCTGTATTTCTTAAAGATTAATGAGATACTGTAAAAAATTGAGAGAGGGCAAGTTTTTTTTCAATGATCTCTCTACCTGTAGTTCTAATTTCATAAGTTTTTTTTTTTTTTTAAGATTTTATGTATTTGACAGAGAGAGATCACAAGTAGGCAGAGAGAGGCAGGCAGAGAGAGAGGGAGAAGCAAGTTCCCCGCTGAGCAGAGAGCTTGATGCGGGGCTCGATCCCAGGACCCTGAGACCATGACCCGAGCCAAAGGCAGAGGCTTAACCCACTGAGCCACCCAGGCACCCCTAATTTCATAAGTCTTTAATGCCACCTCCTGACGGGGCATGGGAGAAGAATGAGGCACTAACAAGTCAGCTCCAAGAGAATGGGAGCAGGGGGCGACACTTTAAGAAATCTTTTTGCTCTCTCTTTATTAAAAAAACAAAACAAAACAAACAAACAAAAAAACAGAGTCTTTTTCTCTCCACATAAAGACCAGGCTATCATCTTAAGACTTTTCTTCTAAGACTACTTAAAGGATCCTATAATTTTAATTTGTTTGTAAAAAAAAGGATAATAGCCAACATTTATGAATGATTTTCTTTTTTTCTTTTTTTTTTTTTTTAAAGATTTTTATTTATTTATTTGTCAGAGAGAGAGGGAGAGAGAGCGAGCGAGCACAGGCAGACAGAGTGGCAGGCTGAGGCAGAGGGAGAAGCAGGCTCCCTGCCAAGCAAGGAGCCCGATATGGGACTCGATCCCAGGACGCTGGGATCATGACCTGAGCCGAAGGCAGCTGCTTAACCAACTGAGCCACCCAGGCGTCCCTTATGAATGATTTTCTATGTGCAAAAAATGTGAGACACTTTTTTATACATTCTGTAATCTTCACTGCAACCTCTATGGCATGTACAGTTAATGTTCCAATTTTATAAATGAGAAAAGTGTAATTTAAGATGGTTAAGTATTTGCCCAGGTTATAAAGCTTGTGGCCAGAAATCCAATTTGGCACACAATTGTTGCTTGACACGTTAATTGTTGAAGTTATGACTGATTCCAGACTCTATTTCAAGCAGCACCCTGAAGCTGAATAATAAGGAAACAATTAAAATGGAATATATGTATCTCAAAATAAATATAGCAGGTGCTATGGGAGCACAAAGGATGATTGTCTAATTCATTGTGGGAGGAGGAAGGCATGTCATTGAATGTTTCTTAATGGAGACAGCAGATTTCCTGGATCATTTTATCTAATTAAGAATTAGTTGGATAAATGTAAGGATAATATGAATCTTTCCCGGGGTCATCTTAGTCTCTTACATAAGGCTCTTGGTGGCCTGGAATCTCTCTAGACAACCAGATATAGCTCTCAAAAGTGAAGAATGTTTGATTCTAAACTAGAATGTAATGATACTTAAATATATGAAATGTTTGAATGACAAACTGATCATTTTTCTTTAGTTGCGCTACTTTAAAAGTCAAAACCTCTGAAAAAGGGATGCCTGGGTGGCTCAGTTGGTTAAGCAGCTGCCTTCGGCTCAGGTCATGATCCCAGCGTCCTGGGATCGAGTCCCACATCGGGCTCCTTGCTCAGCAGGGAGCCTGCTTCTCCCTCTGCCTCTGCCTGCCACTCTGTCTGCCTGTGCTCGCTCTCTCTCTAACAAATAAATAAATAAAATCTTTAAAAAAAAAAAAAAAACTCTGAAGAAGAAAAGAGATACCTGATAAAATCATTTTCATCTCTGAGGGGGAAAAAATGCCTCCCTGAAAAAACGATGTAAATGTTAACACGAATTTGTTTTCCTGTTTTATTCAGGGAAGAAAATTATTTCAGAGCTTGGATATTTCTGAAAGACTAAAATTTTTGCTTACATTAGGTAAGTTTCTCACAAATGATTATGTTTCAACTACAAATATAATCTTTAGTGACTGTTAGTAATCATACTCATTAAGAATGTGTTCTAAAAAAGTGAATACACTGAAATATCCTGAATTTCTTTAATGTTCTAATGATCAATGGTAAGCATTAATAGGACAACTTAAGAAGTGCCTTCTGAAGAATTATTGTAGTGCTTTCCTTACTCATTAAGAAATTATAATGTAGATAAGTTTTTCTTAGCTTCATGATCTAGCCAAGTAAACTAAGTTCTGAAATCAAAATATGAGAATAAATACACTTCTCTGTAGTAGTTTACCTTCAGACAACATAGCTTAAGTTTTGAGTTTCTATTTGATGAATCATGTGTGAATAATGACTGAGAAGAATATTTATTTTTCCTTATAACAAGCTCATTTATTTTATATGTATATTAGATCTTATATTTAATTCAAGTTTACATAAATTTATGTAATCTACTTCAGAGTAGAATAAATTAAGCACATGCGGTAATAAAGGAGAGAAAAACTGATAGAGCACTTTTTGTAAAAGAGCGACAAATTGATGTCCATGTTAACAGGGTTTACAAATAAGAATATGTACTGAAAAGTATCAACAAATATCAAATAATAATGAATTATAAATATAATTGCACAAAATGTTACCATATTTATAATGTTTAGTTTCAAATATTGATAATAAGGCTTTTAAGGAGTCTTAGAGATTTCTTAATATGGTCTACAGACTAAACTTAGACTTTATTATTTTTATAATTTTAATTCCAGTGTAGTTAACATATGGTGTTATATTAATTTCAGGTGTACAGTGTGTAGTGATTCAACAATGTATAGACATTACTCAGTCCTCATCATGATAAATGTACTTTTAGTTCCCTCACCTGTTTCACCTGCCCCCCTACCCATCTCCTCTCTGGTAACCATCAGTTTGTTCTCTATAGTTGAGTCTGTTTTTTTAAATTTCTTTTTCTTCATTTGTTTTGTTTCTTAAATTCCACAAATGAGTAAAATTACACGGTATTTATCTTTCTCTAACTTATTTCACTTAGCCTTATACTCTCTAGACCCATACATGTTGCTGTAAATGACAAGAATCTGCTCTTTTTTGTAGCTAAGTAATATTCCATTGTGTATATACACACCACATCTTTGTTATCCATTCATCTGTCAGTGGACACTTGGGCTGCTTCCATAATTTGGCTATTATAAATAATGCTGCAGTAAACATAGGGGTGCATATATCTTTTTGAATTAGTTTTTTTATTCTTTGGGTAAATACCCAGTACTGGGATTACTGGATCATGTTACTTCTATCTTTAATATTTTGAGGAGCCTCCATGCTCTTTTTCACAGAGGCTGTACCAGTGTGCATTCCTACCAATAGTGCACAAAGGTTCCTTTTTCTCCTTACCAACATTTATTGTTTCTTGTGTTTTTTTATAATTTTAGCCTGACAGGTGTGAGGTGGTATCTCATTGGGATTTTACTTTGCATTTCCCTGATTATGAGTAATATTGAACATTTCTTTCATGTGTCTGTTAACCATCTGTATGTCTTTGGAGAAATGTCTGTTCATGTCTTCAGTCCATTTTAGTTGGAATTTTTTTTTAGGTGTTGAATTATATAAATTCTTTTTAAATTTTATTTTAAATTACAGTATAGTTAACATACAGTGTTATATTAGTTTCAAGTTTACAATATAGTGATTAAAGAGTTGTTTAAGTTCTTTATATATTTTGGAAACTAACCCTTTATCAGATATGTCATTTGCAAACATTTTTACCCATTCAATGGTTGTCTTTTATTTTTGTTGTTTTTTTCTATCACTGTACAAACTTTTTATTTTGATGTAGTCCCAACAGTTTATCTTTGCTTTTGTTTGCCTTGCCTCAGGGGACATATCTAGAAAGATGTTGCTACAGCCGATGTCAGAGAAATTTCTGCCTGTTACCTCTATTAGGATTTTTATGGTTTCAGGTCTCACAGGTCCTTTTTTTTTTTAAAGATTGTATTTATTTATTTGAGACACAGAGAGAGCACAAATGGGGAGGAGGAGCAGAGGAAAAGGGAGAAGCAAACTCCCTTTGAGCAGGGAGCCTATTGAGGGGCTCGATCCCAGGATGCTGAGATGATGACCTGAGCCGAAGGCAGTTGCTTAACCTACTGAACCACCCAGGTGCCCCTACAATTAGGTCCTTAACCCATTTTTAATTTATTTTTGTGTATGGTGTAAGAAAGTGGTCCAGTTTCATCTTTTGCATGTGGCTGTCCAGTTTTCCTAAGGCCATTTGTTGAAGAGACTGTCTTTTTTCCCATTGCATATTCTTGCCTCTTAGGTGGAAGATAAATTTGGCCTTGTAAGCATATATTTATTTCTGGGCTTACTATTCTGTTCCGTTGATCTGTGTGTCTGTTTTTGTGTCAGTACCATACTGGTGTTTGTTTGTTAATTTGTTTGTTTTTATTAACATATAACGTATTATTTGCCCCAGGGGTACAGGTCTATGAATCATCAGTCTTACACAGTTTACAGCACCCACCATAGCACATACCCTCCCCAATGTCCATGACCCAGCCACCCTATCCCAACCCCCTCACGCCCCAGCAACACTCAGTTTATTTACTGAGATTAAGAGTCTCTTATGGTTTGTCTCCCTCCCCAGTCCCATCTTGTTTCATTTTTTCCCTCCCTTCCCCCAATGGCCCCCCACCCTTCCTCTCAAATTCCTCATATCAGAGAGATCATATGATATTTGTCTTTCTCTAACTGACTTATTTCACTTAGCATAATACACTCTAGTTCCATCCACGTCGTTGCAAATGGCAAGATTTCGGGGTTTTTGTTGGCTATTTTGATTACTACAGCTTTGTAGTATTTCTTGAAATCTGGGATCATGATACCTCCAGTTTTGTTCTTTTTCAAGATTGTTTTGGCTATTCAAGGTATTTTGTGGCTCAATACAGATTTTAGGATTGTTTGTTCTAGTTCATTGAAGTTTGGCATTAATATTTTGATATGGATTGTAAAATGTAATTTTAAATCCCCAGAGATAGTGTACATTCTCCAAATTATATAAATGCAAAAGAGAAATATGTATATGTACCTTACATATATAGGGAGGGAGAGCAAGAGAATCTTTATCTTGAACCACTGCTTTATATCATTATTTAAGTGGCTATCTTCTAGTATCTGTAATTCAATTAATATTTAGTGTTTAAAGTCTTTATTTTTATCAAAACATGTAACAAAACTTAACAAAGTCACAAGCCTTTTAATATTCCAGGTTCCAAAACTGCATAACACGATTTTTTAAAAAATTATCTGAGTTAAGTTCTGATAGATAAGAAAAGTAGCATTACTTCATAAAATTTTTCTGTTTTACAGATTGCGTAGATGACACTATAATAGTTCTGGCCGAAGAGCATGGTTGTCTGGACATCATAAAAGTTTGTCATTAATCTGTTATTGAAATATATGTATTTTGTGTACTTGAGATCTAACAGCAAGCTATTTTAAAGCTATGTTTATTTCTGTTCAGATATTTGTTTTTTCACAGAGTGACAAGCTAGTATAAATTAGTATAAAGTCCAAATAAATTTTATTTGGACTTTATACTAAAAAATTAGTATAAAGTCCAAATAAAAAGACTTTTTAGGATATTCTAGAAAAATATCCTAGAGTAGCAAACATTTGAGTAAAATATATTTTTAAATGAATCATTTAAAATAATTCTTTTCTTTTTTAAAAATCTTTTATTTAAATTCAATTTAATTAACATATAGTATGTTATTAGTTTCAGAGGTAGAATTTAGTGATTTGTCAGTTGCATACGACACCCAGTGCTCATTATATCACATGCCCTCCTTAATGCCCATCCCCCACCCTCCCCTCCAGCAATCCTCAGTTTATTTCCTATGGTTAAAGAGTCTCATGGTTTCCCCCCCCGATTATGTCTTGTTTTATTTTTCCCTTCCTTCCCCTTTGCTCCTCTGTTTTCTTAAATTCCATGAGTGAAATCATATGACAATTACCTTTCTCTGATTGACTTATTATTTCACTTAGCATAATACCCTCTAGTTCCATCCATATTGTTGCAAATGACAAGATTTCATTTTTTGATGGCTGAGTAATATTCTATTATGTATACATACCCCATTTTTTTAATCCATTCATATCTGTTGGTGGACATCTGGGCTCTTTCCATAGTTTGGCTATTGTGGACACTGATACTATAAACATTGTGGTCCATGTACCTCTTCAAATCACCATGTTTGTGTCCTTTCAATAAGCTTCTAGTAGTGCAATTGCTGGGTTGTAGGTTAGCTCTGTTTTCAACTTTTTGGGGAACCTTCATGCTGTTTTCCAGAGTGGCTGTACCAGTTTGCATTCCCACCAACAGTGTAAGAAGGTTCCCCTTTCTCTGCATCCTTGCCAACGTCTGTTGTTTCCTGACTTGTTAATTTTAGCCATTCTGACTAGTGTGAGTGAAATATATTTTTTAAATGGATCATTTTAAATAATTCCTTTTTTTTTATTTACCAGGACCTTCCCGAAAATGTGATAAATCTTTTGAAGAAGTGTCTCACTTTCCACCCTTCCAAGAGGTTGATATTATTAAGACTTAGAGATTATGCTGATATCTTTAATGTATAAGTATTTGTGGTTTTTTCTTATTACTTATAATAGTAATGGATTAAATAAGAATATTTACATATATATAAGAATACATAATTGACACTAGTATCATAACTGTTAGTTATGGCACTAATGTGTATTAATAAAAAAAGAAAACAGTAATTAAACCACTGTCAGAAAACTGGCACATTCCCAAAGAAATTAATAATATAAAAGAAGTTGATAATATAAAAAGATTTCTTATAAGTATTATTATTTGTTTTCATTTGGTGATATTACTGTTAGCCTTACAGTTGTATTTCCTAAACTCCTTAAGTATATAATATTTGAAAATAATATATTCTAATTAGTCTTTAGAAAAACATCTTTATCAATACATGTTAGGAAGAGTGGAATGGTATTAAAAACATACTTCTTATGTTTTTATGTTTAATGCCACATTAAGAGAGGAGGAAGAAAACCAAAAGGCATTATTAGTTTAGAATTTTAATTAAGATATTCAGTAACACAGGTAAATCATAGTCAAGGTAAAAGTAAAAAATGAAGATGCTCATATATAATAATCTTTGATAGATTATAAGATGCAAAAAGCACAAAAGGGAAAAAATTCAACATTTGCGTGCAGTCACTTCATTTTTATATGCAAGTATACATCTAGACTCTGCTAAGAATAGTTTATTATTATTTTCTGTACTGGTGGTGTATTTAAGACTTTTAACTGTCCCCTTGAATGTGTGCCATTATTCTAACAAATTTTTTAAGGAGCATTTTCCAGGGTTTATTTTTGTGCTTTAGAAAAAATCAAACACATTGCCAGTCGACATTTAAGATTATATTTACTTCACATTTGTCAGCCACAAATTCATGTATAAGTAACTTAAAGAAACATTGGTTTTGTTATGGTTGATTGCCAGTTATTTAATGGGCAATTTGTTCCTTCAGTGTGCTGTAACATCATCCATGACAGAAGTTTCTAAGTACATTTTGCCATAGTTAATTTGGTTGGACCCACTGACAATAATGTTAATTGAAAATTTGGCAGATAACCAGGGAAAGAATCATGGTTAACTAAACTAAAAAGAAAAATGCATATGAAATATTGCAAAGTATGATTCTTTTTTTCATATTGAAGCAGGCATATTATTCTAAATGTAGGTGCAGATGTTTCTAAACATAGATATATTAAACTCCACATCATAAATATATTCTCGAATCATATTTTTACAAAAAAAAAAAAATCCTGATGTGCTGTTGTGTTTATTTAACTCAGGGATCAGCAAACTCTTTTTGGTAAGGACCAGATAGCAAGTATTTTTTACTTCATGGACCATATAGTCTGTCACAGCTATTCAGCACTGATCCTGTAGCTTAAAAGCAGCCAAAGACGATACTTAAATGAGTTAGTGTTGCTATGTTCCAATAAAACTTTACTTTGGGATACTGAAACTTGAGTTTTGTATAATTTTCACATATCACAAAATAACAGTATTTTGATTTTTTCAACTATTTAAAAATACAAAATCCATTTTTAGCTCATGAGTCATACAAAAATAGACAGTAGGTGAATTTAACCCAAGAGCCATCTGACTCCTGATATAAATAAACTATATGCTAGCTCTTATCATTTTTTTCTTATATTAAGAAACTCTGTAGAAATTTGTTATTTTTCTTCTAATTATTCTAAAACCACATGATTCATTTCACACCATATTCAGAAACAGGCCTACATCATATAATACAAAAGCCATGTATTATGAAAGTTTTACAAAGTATCTTACCAGATTTCTCAATATAAGAAGATTATTAATATTTCCAGTGATCTTTTTTTCATACCACTATTTTCAAAATTAGGTAAGACATTGGCTAATTTGGCACCACTGTGATATGTGGGATTTTTTACTTTTGAAGAGAGTAATGAGACACATAAATCAGGGAATAAACATGAAAAGGTCAGCATTACACAGCAATTTAAGAAAAAAAGAAAGTTGATTTACCCTGGTAAACATAAATTATAATTAAATTATTTGAAAATTAATTTTCTACATTTTGTAACTTTTTAAATAAGTGATACCAAGAATTTCTAATGATGAAATTTGTATCTCATTCCTACTGTGTGCTTTAAATTTTTCTCAAGGCCAACTGCCGATGAATTAATGCAGGACAATGTATTTAGTGAAGTGTCACCTTTATATACTCCCTTTACCAAATCTGCCAGTCTGTTTTCATCTTCTTTGAGATGTGCTGATTTAACTCTGCCTGAGGATATCAGTCAGCTATGTAAAGGTAATGATAAATAAGACCAAAACAATGTTTTATTTTTAAAGAAAGTACCCTTATCCTACTTTCAGTTTTGCATTTACCAACAGCATATATATTACATTAATAAGGCTTTATGGATACCTATCTGGGAATGCAGAGATAATTTTGGATTTGCTTAAAATATAACCACCTAACTTTTTTTTCCTTTTTCTTTCTTTCTTTTTTAAATAATTATATTTTATTTTTTTATAAACATATAATGTATTATTAGCCCCAGGGGTACAGGTCTGTGAATCGCCAGGTTTACACACTTCACATCACTCACCATAGCTCCCCAATATCCATAACCCCATCACCCTCTCCCTACCCCCTTCCCCTGGCAACCCTCTGTTTGTTTTGTGAGATTAAGAGTCTCTTATACCACCTAATCTTTTAATCCTTTAAATTTAACTTGCTTTGGAGCAAGAACTTTTAAGAACTGAGGAAGTGGCACCAAAAAAAAAATTTGTTATGCAAACCAAAGTCCTATTTTCATCTCAAATCTTAATGCCAAAAATGCTTTCTAATTCCCAGTGGAATTTCCACTATAACATACATATATCATATTCTACATAATTTATTATAAATGATCTCTAAAAATTATATTATAGGTAGAAGTCCATACCATTATATTCCACATTGTAAGAGAATATCAGCTTTTTTCTTTTCATTCATCTATAAAGATTACCATTCTCAGAATGTGTGTTTTAGTGGCATCAATAATATTCTTACATTGAAGAGTTATCAAGATGTAAGTCATGGCAGGAAATATTTACTAAGCATTCATTCAGTCAAATATTTTTTTGAGTTCCTGCTATGTTCCATGCACTGTAACTTCAAGTAACATTCATGCCAAATGGAGAGGCAGATAAACATTTATATTACTATTATAAATAAAGTCAATATGAATATAGTGCTGTAGAATCATGGTGTGCCTGAGACAGTAAAAAAGACTCTTCAGAAGAGGCAGCAATTGCCTCAAGACATGAAGGATGGGATAGTTTGTGTTAGTTAACTGTCCGAGTGCTTTTTTCTGCCCTTATCCTTTCCCCACAGAGCCTGATATATGGAAGATATTTCCCATATAGCTCTAATATAGAGGGTAAAAACTCTGTTTTTTCTCAAAGAAACTGCATGTACACCTAATATGTATATCTGCATTTCATCCTTTGTGCAGTTTATAGTATGAATGTTCGTATTAAAGGGACTCTTGCTGTGTTCTTCAATTAATTTTAAGAATATCAGCTATTATTGCCTATTGCCTTTTGATAAAAACAAAAAGTATGATAGCTATGATTCTTTTCCATTTGCTATTAATAGATATAAACAGTGATTACCTGGCAGAAAGATCTATTGAAGAAGTATATTACCTTTGGTGTTTAGCTGGAGGTGACTTGGAGAAAGAGCTTGTCAACAAGGAGATCATTCGGTCTAAACCACCTATCTGCACACTCCCCAAGTAAGGAAAAAAAGTTTCTCTTAGAAATGAAAAACATTTAGTAATAACATTTTTTTTTTAAATTTTGGATTTCTTTGCTAGACATTCCAATTAAGTGATTATGAAAGCAACTGTAAATCAATACCTTGTTTTTGGCTGAAGCTTTTTTTTTTTTTAAAGATTTTATTTATTTATTTATTTAAGAGAGAGATAATGAGAGAGAGCACGAGCGGGAGGAAAGAGAGAAACAGGCTCCACTCTGAGCAGAGAGCCTGATGCGGGGCTCAATCCCAAGAACCCTGAGATCATGACCTGAGCCGAAGGCAGAGGCTTAACCCACTGAGCCACCCAGGCACCCCTTGGCTGAAGCTTTTATTTGAAGAATTCACATTAACATTTTATTATTTTTAATAAATTGTTAAATATTTTAATACATAATTTGCTTTCTGATCTATTTGAAGTAGACCCATTATTATGGAATAGCTTTAATAATTGATGTTCAAAAATGAAAAATGTACAAGTCAGAAAGAATAGCAATATTCAAGAGAGTTAATAAAGTAGACTAGTGTGCCTATTATAAGTAACTATTTTTTATTTCCAATTACAACTGTCAATGTAAATGTACTCTATGGCCTCCTTATCCTAGAGATCATCATGGTACTAAATCACTGTTATGAAAACTGCAGAAACGCATAAGATCTTGGACATCATCATATAAATTAGACTGAAAGATAAATAACAGTACAACTCTAAGGACCAAAATTGTTACTGTTACATTGCTGTTTGTATTTATTCGTAAAGATGTGAACCTAAATCTCTTAGGTTTCCACCAGTGCTTTAAATTTTTAATTTTAGGTTTTAGTACTAGATTTGATCATTGTAGATAACAATAAAAATTACCTGCTGATCATTTTTTTCTTCACATGTTAAATTTTTAGGTTAATTATTTGAATAGGCTACTAGATCTCTATTTTTTCCCCTTAAACTGATTTTTCAATTATATTTCTCACACATTGAATTAAGCTGAACACTGGGAAATAAGATGATAGAAATTTCAAGGTATATGTAAATATTATTTCTCTGAAATAATCCTAAAGAAATTTTATGCACTTATTACTCACTATTCTTTGTCCTGAGAAGTTACTATCATGATTTTTCTTTCTTCTTTTATCATTTCTCACTCATATAAGCTTCCTTAGGAGCATATACCCATATTGTCAAGAGAGTCATTTTAGCATTGAATCTGCATGACCAAAGAGAATAAATCACACTCTTGTATTCCTAAAATGCTTTCTATTTGTATATTGTATTCACATGAACTCAATTTATATTTAAAAATGAGAATTGTTTGGTGAAATATAAACATGTTAAATACATATTTTTAATTAATCCATTTAGTCTAAAATTTCTTTCTTTGATGAGGGAATGATAATTTAGAATACATTTTATTTTCTAGAAGAAGCAATAAATCATTTTTTGTGTTCTCATTAATCATTTTTTAAAAATCTCTTTTCAGTTTTCTTTTTGAAGATGGTGAAAGCTTTGGACAAGGTCGAGATAGAAGCTCACTATTAGATGACACCACAGTGACATTGTCCTTATGCCAGCTAAGAAATGTAAGAATGGTGTTTTGACAAATCTACCTCAGATTTTTTTCTTTTTTTTTTAAATAAAACCTTAAAGATATACATGAAGCCTGGAATTCCTCCCTGATCTCATAAAATATATCAGAGTTTCTTTAAGGTATGTACCCAAGAGTGACATTATTGGGAAATAGGATCTGTACATCTTCAGCTTATAGTACAAACTGTTCAATCATTCACAAAAGAAGTTGTATCTTTTTACCATTATTGGATAAGGTTTCTCATTTTCTATATATTTGGTAACACATGATATTATCAAATTTTTACAAAATTATTGCTCTAGAGGAACCTGAGTGGCTCAGTTGGTTAAGCGTCTGCCTTAGGCTCAGGTCATGATCCTGGGGTCCTGGGATCAAGCCCTGCACGGAACTCCCTGCTCAGTGGGGAGGCTGCTTCTCCTGCTCCCTCTGCCCCTCCCTATCCCCACCCCTGCTCCTGTTCTCTCTTTGTCTCTTAAATAAATAAACCTTAAAAAATATATTGCTCTAAAAGGTATAAAATAATATTTTGCTATAATACTAATTTTTAATTCCCTGATTATAATGCAGTTATGAATCTCTTCATATTTCTTGGTAGTGTCTTTACCTCTTCTATATATTACTAGTTCATATCTTTTGTCAATTTTTCTACTGGGTGATTTCTTATTGATTTGAGGACTTCAAAATATATATTCCAAATATGGAGTCTTTGTTGGCTATATGTAGTGCATATATCTTCTAATCTGTGGCTTTTCCTTTAACTTTTGATGGTTTCTTTTAAGGAATATGGTATTACTAGACGTAGTTTCTTCTTTTGGTATTTATCCTGCTTGATGTGTGTAGTTTCTTTGACCTTTGTTATTTTGTGTCTTTAATTTTGAAAATTTCCAGAAATTTCCTCCTTTCCCCTTCTTCTGATTTCTATAACACATAGGTTTCTATAACACATAGGTTACATCTTTTGATTCATTATTAGAATTTCTATCTCCATGTCTATATTACCCACCTGTTCTTGCATGCTCTCTGCTTTTTTCCTTAGAGCCCTTAGCATATTAATCAGAGTTATTTTAAATTACTGGCCTGATAATTTCCAACTCTGACAAATCCGAGGCTGGTTCTGTGGCTTGCTTTGTTTCTTCAGAGTGTCTTTTTCACATTTTAGCATGCCTTGCCATTTTTTGTTGAAACCCTAACATGACTTACCAGTAAACAGAACTATGGTAAATAGGCCTTTAGCTCATGATGTCGTGTTTATCTAGCTGTTTACTATGTGTGCTTTTTTTTTCAGAGACTAAAATTTCCTCAACTATCCTTGCTCTTGTTCCCCCTAGTGATTTTGGGTTTCCCTAGAGACTTTTTTTTCCCCCAGAGACTTTTAAAAATAGAGTCTGAGACATGCATGCAGCTCTTTCAGCTGGAATCCCCTTTTTTTTTTTTTTTTAAAGATTTTATTTTTTATTTATTTGTCAGAGAGAGCAGGAGCGAGCACAGGTAGACAGAGAGGCAGGCAGAGGCAGAGGGAGAAGCAGGCTCCCTGCCGAGCAAGGAGCCCGATGTGGGACTCGATCCCAGGATGCTGGGATCATGACCTGAGCCGAAGGCAGCCCCTTAACCAACTGAGCCATCCAGGATTCCCTGGAATCCCCTTTTATATTGGAGCTCTACTGACATGGGAGGTAAGGTAGGGAAGGGAAGGAGTTCTGTAGTCCTATGGTTAGGTCTCAGCCCATTAGTGAACATATGTCTCTGGGCTGTGACCTTTATATAAAGCTTCTCAGCTTCCCTCCTTACCTTATTAGGAGAGACAGGACAGCTAAAAGGAATCTGTATTGGGTATTCTTCTTCCCCACATCAGTCACTCAGGCTGGCTAAATATCCTCCCCTCTGCCCCCAACACACCCAGTTCTTTCTTGAATATAATAGGGTCTCCTCCAGTCTGGCTGCCTGTTAATCAGATGCCCAAGTCTTTGTCCCATTGTGCTTAAAACCCTAGGCCACGATTATCAATATAGTTTATATCTAGCTTATATCCTTTCTCTCTAAGCCCAGTTTTGGATCTCACATCATTGATTTTCCTTATATTTTTAGGCTTTTCCTGTTAGTATTTTACATATTATGTAGTAGGAGGGAATTAGAATCTCTTACCTGCCGTAATGCAAGGAATAGAAAATCTAAATCTATAATTATTACTACATGATACACTAAGCTTATCATCTCTTTGAAAAGAAAGAATGTGTATAGTAGATGAAGTAAGTAGCAGTACAAAATAATAAACAGTAAATTACATCCAAATACATGGTTTTGACCAATTTGGTTTTACTCTTAGTTTGCTTCTTTAAATATAATCCAAAGTATATGAACATCAGTTAAATAAATTTCAATTTTACTTCAATTTTACTTTCTCAATAACCTTACATTTCCACTTTTGAAATTTAAAATACTTTTATCTGTGATTATTTAAAAAATGTTTATGTTGCTGATTTTAAAAATAGTATGGAAACCAAATAATTTTTACTTTCTGCTTTTCTGTATTTTTGCCCTTTTTATACTTTTAATATGCTAAATTTTTAATACAAAAAAAGCAGAAAAGTTATTTATAATATTTATGACTTTCAGGACAGTAAAACCTAAATTTTAAAACAATGCATATTAACAATGGGGTAAAATTTGAGAAAATCTCGTTTTTCTACTTAGAATTTTTTTTTTAAAGATTTTGTTTATTTATTTGATAGAGATTACAAGTAGTCAGAGAGGCAGGCAGGGAGAGAGGAGGAAGCAGGCTCCCCACTGAGCAGAGAGCCCGATGTGGGCCTGGATCCCAGGACCCTGAGACCATGACCTGAGCGGAGCCACCCAGGTGCCCTCTACTTAGAATTTTAATCCACAAAAGAAACGCCTAAAAGTTTAGAGGAAAAATGGTATAAATCTACAGCACAACAAATTTTAGAAAAAAGCCAGGCATAAAATCAGTATTTGCTAGATTCTCAGTTGTGGGTAAGAGATTTTTCTTTGGCTTTTAAAAATTCTGAGGCTAACTCACGTGGGTGAGTACACAATAACAGAAGATCAGTGCTGGCTACACACAGAGCTTGAACTTCTGTGTCAGTCCCCAAAGGAGCAGATACTCTGCCTTCAAGTTAGAAGTTGAACTGAAGAGCAGAGCAGCAGGCAAGATGGTGTTAAGTTTAATCACCCTACTTAGGATGTGTCTAAGATTTTATTTTACTATTGCCTGCCGCCTTATGCTTTTGAAGAATATCTATAATCCTGGCAATCATATTATTTGGAGTAACATTATTATAATAAGTTTGTGAAAAAATAATTAAGAAAATTAAGTTTTGTCAGCTGATTTACCAGCTATTTGAGTCATGCATGTTCAAAGTATGATGTGAGAAATTCTTCTGAATCCTTTCTTAACACCTAACTTTTGTCTTAGTTTGTATTAATATCAAGACAAAAGTAAATTGGACTCAAGTTTTAAATTAAGGGAGTATTAACGGGGCGTCTGGGTGGCTCAGTGCGCTAAGCCTCTGCCTTCAGCTCAGGTTGTGGTCCCAGGGTCCTGGGATCAAGCCCCGCATCGGGCTCTCTGCTTGGCAGGGAGCCTGCTTCCCCCTCTCTCTCTGCCTGCCTCTCTGCCTACTTGTGATCTCTGTCAAGTAAATAAATAAAATTTAAAACAATAAATTAAGGGAGTATTAAAAAGTACTTTTTTATATAATCTTCATGTAATTTAAAAAAATGTTTTATCCATTTATTCAGTTTTATACTAATTTTAGCAATTCTGCATCCTGTTTGGAAAACTGTCATAATAGGTGTGTAACATTATGAGAAATCCCTGAAGGTAAAAAAATAAAAAAACAAAGAATATTCTTTACAGCTAAACTTAATCACTGCAGGCATGGTGTATTTGCATGTTTACAATAACTGAATTTTAAATTCTATTGTAGTTTTCCTGTAGTTTATATCTTTATAAATATATAATTTTACCTCATTCTTCCTTTTAAATAAAGATCAGTGTTTCTATCTCAGATCTTAAGTATCATAAATATTTTCTCTTTAAATTCAGAGATTAAAAGATGTTGGTGGAGAAGCATTTTACCCACTACTCGAAGATGAGTGAGTATATATACATATATATATTCTTTTACCATTATTTTTCTTTTCTCTTTCTATCAGATTGACAAGAAGCTTGCATATTTTTTTTGGAAAATTGTTTCCTAAGGAGGATACAAAAATGTGATGTTCTTTTTTTATAAATTTTATATGTTTTGTCAATTTTTCTGCTCTTGTTTCTCTATTATAGCCAGTCTAATTTACCTCATTCAAACAGCAATAATGAGTTGTCTGCAGCTGCCACTCTCCCTTTAATCATCCGAGAGAGGGACACAGAGTACCAACTAAACAGAATCATTCTCTTTGACAGGCTGCTAAAGGTAGGATTCTAAAGTATAAGGTATAAAGAGTCCATATGCAATCTTTATTTTTTTTATTTCATTGGAAATTCTTAGGGAATCTGATGTCATGAGAACACTAATTCTTATGACCCGTTTTATCTGATTAATAATAAAAATGATACATGTTAACAGTAAATAAAATTAAAAAGTAAAAACAAGATGAAAGAATCTGTGCAAAACCACATTAGACAAAAGATATTTAATATTCTTTTAATATATAAAACCATTTAAAAATCAATAGGGAAAAGGACTATCATTGAAACAGAGAAATGGTTAAAAAATAATAGAAATAAAACTAGTCAGTAAATCTATTCAAATATGTATCCTTACTAGGACTGAAAAAAATAAACTTTTTTTCCATATTGATTTAGCAAAGTGAGGAAATGTATATTGAGATTGGAACTCTCATTCTTCGGGAATAAGTGTAAATTGGTTAAAACATTCTATAAAGCTATTTTAAATTTTGTATTAAAAGCCTTTAACACGATCCATACCCTGTATCCTATTAATTCTGTTCTAGAAATTCCTCCTAAAGTGCAAATTTATAAAAAGACAAATTTACATGCAAGCTTATAGAAGTAACCATAATAATAACTTACATTTACTGAACACTTTCTATATTACTAGGTATTTTACAAAGTGCCTTATATGTTATTTAACCCATATGAGGTTCAGAATATTATTCTCCATAGGATCCATTCGTAATTCTTCCAGAGTGCAAAATATAGAGGGATGATTAAAAACAGTAAATTCAGCTCCTCTCTTTGATTGTACTATATAAGATTTACAGGGGTAGGGAACTATTCCACTGCTAACTTAATATGTATTAATAACATCAGGTGAAATAATTTCAGATACTTGGAACTTTATTGCAGGTCACCTAGAACTTTATAACTGGTATATCCAGAACTGTTTAGATTAAAAGAAGGCACTTAGTAACTTGAGGTATTTTTCATATCTTTTTTTACCTATAGGCTTATCCGTATAAAAAAAATCAAATCTGGAAAGAAGCAAGAGTTGACATTCCTCCTCTTATGAGAGGTTTAACCTGGGCTGCTCTTTTGGGAGTTGAGGTAAGAAAGAAAAGAGGTTAAAAGCTGATCAATCGTGTTAAGAAAGAAGGAAGAAGGAAAGTACTTTCTGAATATGTATTTTCCAAGTTGTTAGAAAATTATGTAGTAAAATTTGAGTATTAAAATTATTTTGCAATTTTTAGTGAAAGGAGTAGAGGAAAAGAATAGAATAGATAGAATAGAAAAATATGATTGAAGTCTTGTTAGATTTATGCTATTTAATATTTCATTTAATGGGACTCAAATCATATTGATTATTTGTTTTAAAATCAGAATATTTTAATATACATATCAGTTATAAATATACAGCCCTGCTTAGAAAGTATGTTCATTGAGAAATAGGACTGCTGGGCACCTTGGTGGCTCAGTTGGTTAAAGCATCTATCTTCAGCTCAGGTCATGATCTCAGGGTCCTGGGATTGAGTCCTGTATTGGGCTCCTCGCTCAGTGGGGAGCCTGCTTCTCCCTCTGCCTCTGTCTCTCTCTCCCTCTGTGTCTCTCTCTCCCTCTCTGTCTCCCATGAATAAACAAAATTTTAAAAAGAAAAAGGAAATAGGACTGCTTATTTATAAGGAGAAATATTCCACTCTAATTTGAACCCTGTCAATAACCATGAATATAATTTAGTGCCTTTTGGCACATCTATCTTCCCAGCACCATGCTGCCAGGAGAAATAGCTACTTTGTCTTCTATGATACCCTGTGGGTGGCAGTGAGAAGAGGCGAGGTGTCACATTATTAGAGTGACTTGAAGTACTAACAGAGACTTTAGTGACAGCAATCGTGGTAATGGGCCAAATCATCGCCAATATGTTTGCATTTCCTGTCAGTTTCTTTGTCATCCTACTTTCCTATATTCTCTTATAGATATCTTATGGATATCTGTCACGTAATTTTTTTTCTTTAAGCTTTTTTATTTAAACATATAATGTAACCCCACCACCCTCTCCCAACCCCCCTCCCCTCCACCCACCTCAGTTTGTTTTATGACATTAAGAGTCTCTTTTGGTTTGTCTCCCTCTCGATCCTATCTTGTATGATTTTTTCTTTTCCTACCACCTTAGCCCCCAGCCCCGTTGCATCTCCACTTCCTCATATCAGGGAGATCATATGATAGTTGGCTTTCTCCAATTGACTTATTTCACTAAGCATAATACGCTTTAGTTCCATCCATGTCATGGCAAATGGTAAGATTTCATTTCTTTTGATGGCTGCATAGTATTCCATTGTATATATATACCACCTCTTGTTTATCCATTCATCTGTTGATGGATATCTAGGTTCTTTCCATAACTTGGCTATTGTGGACATTGCTGCTATAAACATTTGGGTGCACGTGCCCCTTTGGATCACTACGTTTGTATCTTTAGGATAGATACCCAGTAGTGCAATTGCTGGGTCATAAGGTAGCTCTATTTTCAATTTTTTGAGGAATCTCCATGCTGTTTTCCAGAGTGGTTGCACCATATTGCATTCCCACCAACAGTGTAGGAGGGTTCCCCTTTCTCCCTATCCTCGCCAGCATCTGTCATTTCGTGACTTGTTCATTTTAGCCATTCTGACTGGTGTGAGGTGGTATCTCATTGTGGTTTTGATTTGTATTTACCTGATGCCCAGTGATGTGGAGCAGTTTTTCATGTGTCTGTTGGCCATCTGGATGCCTTTGCAGAAATGTCTGTTCATGTCCTCTGTCCATTTCTTGATTGGATTATTTGTTCTTTGGGTGTTGAGTTTGCTAAGCTCTTTATAGATTTTGGATACTAGCCCTTTGTCTGATATGTCGTTTGCAAATATCTTCTCCCATTCTGTCAGTTGTCTTTTGGTTTTGTTGACTGTTTCCTTTGCTGTGCAAAAGCTTTTGATCTTGATGAAGTCTCAATAGTTCATTTTTTCCCTTGCTTCCCTTGCCTTTGGCGTTGTTCCTAGGAAGAAGTTGCTGCGGTTGAGGTCGAAGAGGTTGCTGCCTGTGTTCTCCTCAAGGATTTTGATGGATTCCTTTCTCACGTTGAGGTCCTTCATCCATTTTGAGTCTATTTTCATGTGAGGTGTAAGGAAATGGTCCAATTTCATTTTTCTGCATGTGGCTGTCCAATTTTCCCAACAACATTTGTTGAAGACAAAAGACAACATTTGTTGTCTTTTTTCCATTGGATATTCTTTCCTGCTTTGTCGAAGATTAGTTGACCATAGAGTTGAGGGTCTATTTCTGGGCTCTCTATTCTGTTCCATTAATCTATGTGTCTGTTTTTGTTCCAGTACCATACTGTCTTGATGATGACAGCTTTGTAGTAGGGCTTGAAGTCTGGAATTGTGATGCTACCAACTTTGACTTTCTTTTTCAATATTCCTTTGGCTATTCGAGGTCTTTTCTGGTTCCATATAAATTTTAGGATTATTTGTTCTATTTCTTTGAAAAAATTGGATGGGATTTTGATAGGCATTGCATTAAATGTGTAGATAGCTTTAGGTAGCATAGACATTTTCACAATGTTTATTCTTCCAATCCATGAGCATGGAACATTTTTCCATTTCTTTGTGTCTTCCTCCATTTCTTTCATGAGTACTTTATAGTTTTCTGAGCATAGATTCTTTGCCTCTTTGGTTAGGTTTATTCCTAGGTATCTTATGGTTTTGGGTGTAATTGTAAATGAGATTGACTCCTTAGTTTCTCTTTCTTCTGTCTTGTTGTTGGTGTAAAGAAATGCAACTGATTTCTGTGCATTGATTTTATATCCTGACACTTTACTGAATTCCTGTACAAGCTAAGCTCTAGCAGTTTTGGAGTGGAGCCTTTTGGTTTTTCACATATAGTATCATATCATCTGCAAAGAGTGATAGTTTGACTTCTTCTTTGCCGATTTGGATACCTTTAATTTCTTTTTGTTGTCTGATTGCTGAGGCTAGGACTTCTAGTACTATGTTGAATAGCAGTGGTGATAACGGACATCCCTGCCGTGTTCCTGACCTTAGCGGAAAAGCTCTCAGTTTTTCTCCATCGCGAATGATACTTGCAGTGGGTTTTTCATAGATGGCTTTGATAATATTGAGGTATGTGCCCTCTATCCCTACACTTTGAAGAGTTTTGATTAGGAAGGGATATTGTACTTTATCAGATGCTTTTTCAGCATCTATTGAGAGTATCATATGGTTCTTGTTCTTTCTTTTGTTAATGTATTGTATCACATTGATTGATTTGCGGATGTTGAACCAACCTTGCTGCCCTGGAATAAATCCCACTTGGTCGTGGTGAATAATCCTTTTAATGTACTGTTGGATCCTATTGGCTAGTATTTTGGTGAGAATTTTTGCATCTGTGTTCATCAAGGATATTGGTCTGTAATTCTCTTTTTTGATGGGATCCTTGTCTGGTTTGGGGATCAAGGTGATGCTGGCCTCATAAAATGAGTTTGGAAGTTTTCCTTCCATTTCTATTTTTTGGAACAGTTTCAGGAGAACAGAAATTATTTCTTCTTTAAATGTTTGGTAGAATTCCCCTGGAAAGCCATCTGGCCCTGGGCTTTGGTTTGTTTGGAGATTTTTGATGACTTTTTCAATCTCCTTACTGGTTATGGGCCTATTCAGGTTTTCTATTTCTTCCTGGTTCAGTTTTGGCAGTTTAAATGTCTCTAGGAAAGCATCCATTTCTTCCAGATTGTCGAATTTGTTGGCATAGAGTTGTTCATAATATGTTCTTAGGATTGTTTGTATTTCTTTGGTGTTGGTTGTGATCTCTCCTCTTTCATTCATGATTTTATTTATTTGGGTCCTTTCTCTTTTCTTTTGGATAAGTCTGGCCAGGGGTTTATCAATCTTATTAATTCTTTCAAAGAACCAGCTCCTGGTTTCATTGATTTGTTCTATTGTTTTTTTTTGGGGGGGGGTTTCTATTTCATTGATTTCTGCTTTGATCATTATTATTTCTCTTCTCCTGCTGGGTTTAGGCTTTCTTTGTTGTTCTTTCTTGAGCTCCTTTAGGTGTAGGGTTAGGTTGTGTATTTGAGACCTTTCCTGTTTCTTGAGATCGGCTTGTATCGCTATATATTTTCCTCTCAGGACTGCCTTTGCTGTGTCTCACAGATTTTGGACCGTTGTGTTTTCATTATCATTTGTTTCCATGATTTTTATCAATTCTTTCTTAATTTCCTGGTTGACCCATTCATTTTTTAGAAGGATGCTGTTGAGTCTCCATGTATTTGTGCTCTTTCCAAATTTCCTCTTGTGACTGAGTTCTAGCTTCAGAATATTGTGGTCTGAAAACATGCAGGGAATGATTCCAATCTTTTGATACAGGTTAAGAACTGATTTATGACCCAGGATGTGATCTATTCTGGAGAATGTTCCATGGGCACTAGAGAAGAATGTGTATTATGTTACTTTGGGATGGATGTTCTGAATATATCTGTGATGTCCATCTGCTCCAGTGTGTCATTTAAGACCTTTATTTCCTTGTTAATCTTTTGCTAGGATGATCTGGCCATTTCAGTGAGGGGCGTGTTAAAGTCCCCTATTATTATTGTATTCTTGTCAATGTGTTTCTTTGATTTTGTTATTAATTGGTTTATATAGTTGGCTGCTCCCATGTTAGGGGCATAGATATTTAAAATTGTTAGATCTTCTTGTTGGACAGACCCTTTTAGTATCATATAGTGTCCTTCCTCATCTCTTACTATAGTCTTTGCCTTAAAATCTAATTGATCTGATAAGGATTGCCACCCCAGCTTTCTTCTGATGTCCATTAGCATGGTAAATTGTTTTCCACCCCCTCACTTTGAATCTGGAAGTGTCTTCGGATCTAAAATGAGTTTCTTGTGGGCAGCATATGGATGGGTTTTGTTTTTTTATCCATTCTGAAACCCTGTGTCTTTTGATTGGGGCATTTAGCCCATTTACATTCAGGGTAACTATTGAGAGATATGAATTTAGTGCCATTGTATTGCCTGTATGGTGATTGTTACTGTATAATGTCTCTGTTCCTTTCTGGTAATACTTTTAGGGTCTCTCTTTGCTTAGAGGACCCCTTTCAATATTTCCTGTAGAGCTGGTTTGGTGTTTACAAACTCTTTCAGTTTTTGTTTGTCCTGGAAGCTTTTAATCTCTCCTTCTATTTTCAATGATAACCTAGCTGGATAAAGTATTCTTGGCTGCATGTTTTTCTCGTTTAGTGCTCTGAATATATCATGCCAGTTCTTTCTGGCCTGCCAGGTCTCTGTGGATAAGTCTCCTGCCAATCTAATATTTTTACCATTGTATGCTACAGACTTCTTGTCCTGTGCTGCTTTCAGGATTTTCTCTTTGTCGCTAAGACTTGTAAATTTTACTATTAAATGGTGGGGTGTGGGTCGATTCCTATTGATTTTGAGGGGTGTTCTCTGCACCTCCTGGATTTTGATGCTTGTTCCCCTTGCTATATTAGGGAAATTCTCTACAATAATCCTCTCCAGTATACCTTCTGCTCCTCTTTTTCTTTCTTCTTCTTCTGGAATCCCAATTATTCTAATGTTGTTTCGTCTTATGGCATCACTTATCTCTCGAGTTCTCCCCTCATGGTCCAGTAGTTGTTTGTCTCTCTTTTGCTCAGATTCTTTATTCTCTGTCATTTGGTCTTCTATATCACTAAATCTTTCTTCTGCCTCATTTATCCTAGCAGTAATAGCCTCCATTTTTTATTGCACCTCAGTAATAGCTGTTTATTTCAACTTGATTAGATTTTAGTTCTTTTATTTCTCCAGAAAGGGCTTTTATTTCTCCTGACAGGGTTTCTCTAATATCTTCCATGCCTTTTTTGAGCCGGGCTAGAACCTTGAGAATCGTCGTCCTGAATTCCAGGTCTGACATATTACCAATGTCTGTATTCATTAGGTCCCTAGCCTTCGGTACTGCCCTCCTCTTCTTTTTTTTTGTGGTGAGTTTTTCCGCCTTGTCATTTTGTCCAGATAAGAATATATGAAGGAGCAAATGTAATACTAACAGGGTGGCAAAGACCCCAGGAAGATGTGCTTTAACCAAATCAGAAGAGACCCCAAATCGTGGGAGGGGTCATGGGGAGGGGGTAAAAAGAAGTTCAGAAAAGAGAAAAAAATTTAAAAAAAAAAAGAACAGAAATAAAGAAAGAAATATAAAAAAAGAAAAAAATATATATATGTATTAGACTGGTGACTAGAACAGGGTCACCCACTTAATGTTGGGAGTATTTTGGTCTCTTAGAAGAAACTACCTCCCAAAATTTTAAAGAATGAAAAACATATATAAGGGTAAACACAATGAAGGGATGAAATATGACTATAAAGATGAAAAAAACATTTTTTTTTCTAACAAAAGAGTTGATAAGTTAAGTTGGTAGGGAGAATAAAATAAAATAAAATAAAAAAGAAAGTGGAGAGAACTTCCTTGGGCTGGAGGCTAGATCAAGCCCTGTACTAGATTTGGGGTGTATTTTGATCTATTAGAAGAAGTTGTACCCCAAATTTTTAAGAAGAAAAAAAAACCCTATGTGTATACAAAGAATAAAATTAGATACAGTGAAGGATAAAATATGACTATAATAATGTTCAAAAAAGATTTTTTTAAGAAAGTTATTAAGATAAACTAGTTAAAAAATGTTAAAAGAGGAAAGGGTAAAAGTTAAAAAAATTTAGCAGAAGAGAAAAATAAATTTAAAAAATTAATTAACTTTGCAAGACTAAAGACTCATAGGGAGAAAGCCAAGAACTCCATGCTTTGCTTTCTCCTCCTCTGGAATTCCGCTGTTCTCCTTGTTAAGTGAACTTGGTCTTGGCTAGATTTCTTGTTGATCTTCTGGGGGAGGGGCCTGTGGTAGTGATTTTCAAGTGTCTCTGCCCCAGGTGGAATTGCACCGCCCTTATCAGGGGCCAGGCTAAGTAATCCTCTCAGGTTCACTTTTGGGGGCTTTTGTTCCCTGGATGCTTTCCGTAGAGTTTCGGAGGACGGGAATGAAAATGGCGGCCTCCCAGTCTCTGGCTCAGAGGAGCCAAGAGCTTGGGGCCCCAGTCTTCAGTGCGCCTTCAGAGAAAAGTGCTTAATCACTCCCGTCTCCCCAGCCTCCAGCCGTGCTTGGAGAAAATCACGTGCAATCAGTCCCATCTCACTGGCCTCTGGCTGCGCTCCGAGGTCACCCAGCCTGTGACCAAGCGTCTCAGTCTCTGGCAGAGTCCTACCTGGAGTCTCTGAACCCTGTAGATCCCTGGGCTCTCCCAGGTCGGAGTCTCCCCGGATCTTGGGGGACCCCACGCACATAGCACCAGTCCGTGTCACAGATTACGTTCAAGGTAACTCCAAGTTGAGAGCTCACTCCTCGGCTCTGTCTCTGCAGCCAGTTTCCCCACTCTAATACCTGTGAGCTCTGTGACACTCGGATACCCCCGATCCTTCTGTGACCCCACAGGACCTGAGTCCACGCTGTCCCCGCGAGGTCTTCACCCTGGTTTAGCCTCTGGAGCGTTGTCCCTCCGTGGAGCAGACTTTTAAAAGTCCTGATTTTATGCTCCATTGTTCCACCACTTGCCAGGAGCCAGCCCCTCCCCTGGGGTCTATCTTCCCATTGCGTTGTATTCACTTCTCCGCTGGTCCTACCTTTTAGAAAGTGGTCAATTTTCTGTTTCTAGAATTGTTGCCCTTCTTCTCTTCGATCTCCTGTTGGATTCGTAGGTGTTCAGAATGGTTTGATAGGCTATCTAGTTGATCTCCTGCTGCCTGATGTCCTCTCAGCCTGCTACTTCTCCACCATCTTGACTCCTCCCCTGTCACGTAATTTTTTGTGTGGGAATTCTCCCAAGTATTTTTAATCCTTTTAACTCTTTATTGAAAGAATTCCTTCTTTTATTCCTGATTTCTTTGGTGAAAGTCTACAAATACCTTTGAGTTTGGTTGGTTGCTTAATAAGAATGCCTATTATTCCTACCATATGGTAATAATTAGAATTGTAGAGCCATAAAGTGTTAAAATTCAAGAGTACTTCCAAGGTCAGCTTATCCAAATGTCTCATAAAGTAGATGTGCCTGAGATGTTGATAATAGCATGTAATATCAGAGATTGAACTCCCAAGTTCCTAGCTCTTCTCTACCATAACAGTAAACCAGAGAATTAAGAATTGTTCTGTGCTTGATCCTATAGAACATGACCAAAATTTGAAGTAGTTTATATAATTATTTTTTCTGTAATGGTATAAATGGAAAATATAAATGGTTTCTTTAATTCCTTAATGATTCTGTTAGGGATTCTACATGGAATTTCATTCTTTAATTTATCCCAAACCTCTTCCTCCTGGTGCTGAACTCCTTTAAACAATTTTATTTTATTTTTGCTTTCATTTCCAATTTTAACAGGAAAATTTCTCAAGGGATGACCCCCCCGACTTTTTTTTTTTTAATTTCTTCATGAAACTTACTATGTGTGAGAGGGCAATGAATAGCGCACAACAAGGCTGTGTTGTGTTGTGGGGGCTAGGAGATTAGCTAAGCATATTCATTAAGTGACTCTTTCAATGTATTTGTCTCCCTGTGCATATAATTCAAATGACTACCTTAGCAAAATGGTAAATTGTCACGGACTTTCATCACAGATTGTAAAAGATGTGAAGAATTTCTAAGAAGATGCTTTGGGTTTGAATGTGCCTATCTATAATTGGTTGTATTTTCAAAGATAGATGTTTTTAAGAACTGTATTTTGTCTATGTCAATAATTTGTTAAGGATATGATAAATTAATATATCTTTTCTCATTTTTTGCAGGGGGCTATTCATGCCAAGTATGATGCAATTGATAAAGATACTCCAATTCCTACAGATAGACAAGTATGATTTATATTTTCTTAAAACAACCCAAGATAATTCTGCCAAATCTTTAAATTTTAGAAAGGCAAGAGGAATTTTCTTAATTATGAAACTCAGCGGTCTTCATATGTATATATATGCTTGCTTTTATTTTACTCACAAGTTAGTGAGTTAGAATTGTTCCAAAGGAGTATATAGACCAAGTAACTTTTCCTAATAATTGTACTTTTTTATCTGAAGAATTTGCCCTTTACTTAGGCCAGGACGTAAAGGAAGGATTTTTGAAAACTTTATTAATATATACCTTTTCAATAAAATGGTCTGCCTTTTTTCTTTAAATATGCATGCAACTTTTTTGGTGTTTCCAGAGGAATAATATAAAATTTAAAAACTTCAGACACTAGGATTACATAGCTGGTCTATTCTGATATTCAGGATACACCCTTTCCTTTTCCTTATCTTGAGGTTTATTGGAGATCACTCTATTCCAGTTCCACCTTATTGTTTTGCTGTTTTACAGATTGAAGTGGATATTCCTAGGTGTCATCAGTATGATGAACTTTTATCATCACCAGAAGGTCATGCAAAATTTAGACGTGTATTAAAAGCCTGGGTTGTGTCTCATCCTGATCTTGTGTATTGGCAAGGTAACATTTTTCCCCCATTATTAAGATTCTTTCTGAAGTACTAGGATCATGTTGCATGACTGACAATTTAAAAATTTAAAACAAAATATCGAAATATCCTTAGCTTTATGGAAAGCTATTACTGGTTTTCCATTTTTGGGGAGAACTTTTTCTAAAACTTTGTCTACAACATACTTTTTTTTTTTTAAGATTTTATTTATTTATTTGACAGACAGAGATCACAAGTAGGCAGAGAAACAAATAGAGAGAGGAGGAAGCAGGCTCCCCGCCAAGCAGAGAGCCCAATGCGGGACTCGATCCCAGGATCCTGGGATCATGACTTGAGCCGAAAGCTGAGGCTTTAACCCACTGAGCCACCCAGGCGCCTAAAACTTTGTCTAAATGCCTAGTGGATATCATTTAAATGCATGATATTTAATGAAACAATTTACCATAATACTGAGTAGGAAAGTAGGAAGAATACTTCGTGCTATTGTAATCTTTGGGGACACTATTTTTAATGCTGTGAAAACAATAAAATAATATTATACCATAAATAATTTGGGTTTAATTGATATTCTTGTCATTTAATGATTTACAACCTGGTTATCATGGTTATTAGGAATTGGCGAATAGGATGCCACCCTAAACTGCTTATTGTATTTATTATTTATTATCTCTCTCTTATTAAATAACTTTAATGTTTCATGTCCTTCATTTTTAACCCTTCTCATTATTATTTTTGTAGTCATTGATAAATTCATGAATAAGATGCCCATTCTTCCCAGTTCTATTTTTTAATTTGCTGTAATGAACAGTAGTTTGTTTTTTTTAAATCTCAATTTCTGGCCAAACTTAAAACAAAGCTATTATTTTTCCTAGCCTTGTCCCTTTTAGAGTTTCATATCTTCCTAACAATTATAGGTAGATTTATGTACCTCCCTTCAACATGGCAACATATGAACAGCATTATTATCAATAAAAGACATATGTAACATATTTGTATTTTACTGTACAATTTTAAAAAGATTGCTTTTCATCATCCCAGAGAAACTTGTGAGACAAATTTTCATCTCCAGGATAAGGAAACATGCTTGGAGATGTTAAAATGATTGCCAGGATCACCTAGGGTCAGAGATGAGACTATATATAGTCCAAGCATTCTATCAATTTTACATTTTTCGACTACTGTATTTCTCACTTTAACTCATAATAATAGATAATAATAACAGTATCTGATCTGTATTGGGCATATACTATGGGCTAGTCATTGTCAGTTACTCCTCACACTACTCCATGATGTGTAATATATTTCTACTTAAAATGCTTAATCTATATAATAGATTATTATATAGTAATATATAGTAATATATAGTAATTCAGGGAACTTAATAAGGTATGTATATACACTTATATTGATCTTTATTTACTGAATTCTTTACCACCAACTCTTTTCCATCAGGTCTTGATTCACTTTGTGCTCCATTCTTATATTTAAATTTCAATAATGAAGGTAAGCCTGTTTATCATGTAAATAATCATTGTACATATTTTTCTAAAATATTTTATTCAAACAGGAAAGGTTTTTGTTTTTTTAAGATTTTATTTATTTATTTGACACAGAAAGAGAGAGAGAGAGAGATCACAACTAGGCATTGAGACAGGCAGAGAGAGGGGGAAGCAAGCTCCCTGCAGAGCAGGGAGCCCGATGCCAATCCCAGCACCCTGAGCTCAATCCCAGGACCCTGAGATCATGACCTGAGCTGAAGGCAGAGGCTTTAACCCACTGAGCCACCCAGGCGCCCAAGGGTTTTGTTTTTGTTGTAAGGTACTTGATCTCTTCCTAGTAGGTACTGTAAATTTCTTTTTTTTTAATATTTTATTTATTTATTTGACAGAGAAAGAGATAACAAGAGCAGGAACACAAACAAGGGGAGTGGGAGTGGGAGAATCAGGCTTCCCATGGAGGAGGGAGCTCACTATGGGGCTCAATTCAGGGACCCTGGGATTGTGACCTGAGCCGAAGGCAGATGCTTAATGACTGAGCTGCCCAGGTGCCCCTATATACTGTAAATTTCTGTGAAATAATCTGTTAGACTCATTTTAGAGGTTATAAAAGTTTAATTTATTACTAGAGTTTTAGTTGTAATGAGACAGTAACTAGAAATTTAGGGGGAATCTGATTATGAATTCATCTTCTTTTGTGCCATTTAATGCACTTTGGAGAAAATTTTGACTTCTTTAGAAACTAGTTTTAGTCTATGTATACTTTCTAAACAGTTTATAAAGAAATAAATAGTAGTCTTTTTCTCCAAAGCTGATCATTTCAATCATTCCTTAATGAAGACTTTTCTTATTCTCCCTCTTGAACTTATACAGCACCTTATATTTCTACAAGTTTATCTTGTGTATGTTTTATATTTTAGCTATTTATATACTAACATAGTAACTCTTTCTTTGGTTAGTAGCTTTTTTTAATGACAGCTTTTTTATTTTCTGTCCCCCTCTTATAATGCCTCTTTTATAGTAGGTTTTTCAAAAAATATTTGTTAAATTTAATTGACTCTAATCACTAATGATATCACATCTAGACTGCTACCCTATATAGCATAAATCTCTAGAAGTCTGAATCTTGGTTTTCCATCTTTTATAAATTCTATTTCAGGTCAGAATTTACAAAGATTTCAGGAATTGAGTCTAGAGATAGCATAATCCCAGAGAGCTAAAATTTTGCTATTTGAGTGATTTTTAAAATGCACTGTTCTCTGACATCAATATTCATTAATGTAGACCAGAGATTTTGCTATGTTTAGTTAAACATAGTCTGTTATCACACATACTGATCCAAGAATATTAAGAGATCTTTGTTTGAAAGAATAATTTATGACTAGAGCTCCTAAATCCAAAGTTCTCAGACTCTTTTGTTTGTATCAAAAAATTAAGGATCTTGAAGTCTGTATGACTCATTAATAATGACCAAGTTTAGATATATTTTTTTAAGTATGAAGTTCTGATAATAAAAGTTTTTATTGTTGTGGGATAAAGGTTGCCATCGTCATTCGAAACTGAAAAATTACTAGGATGTTTATCTTTTGCCATCCAAAATATTTTCTGTTTTAAAAGATAGAGGGTTCTCTCCCGCTTAATTTTGTGTTTCCATCAATTGTTAACATTATTCTTGTTTAATAGTAGATTCAAGGTTTGTGTGCTGAGTGACTGCTGACCATTTATCCCATTAACTAATTTGCTGTATATCTTTGCCTTATTCTTTCTTAGCCTTGGCTTATGCATGTATGTCTGCTTTTATCCCCAAATACCTGTATAATTTCTTCTTGAAAGACAACTCACATGTAATACAAGGTAAGCAAATGTCTTTACTTGTCTTTTTACAGAGAAAGTTCTTATGTCAAAAATAACCATCGCTAAATTAAATTTATGATTGTGACCCAGTGAAATATAGTAATAGTCCATCACTAAAACCCATAAAGAGACCATTAGATTTAGTCTTCCTTCCAAGTCCATAAAGAATTATGGTATTTTTCTAATGACTAATATAACCAAAGACAAACATGTTTTATAGGAAGGAAGTTGCTTTTTGCTTTTATGTTAATTTAGTAAAGCCATCCAACTTCAAGAGCCATGTAATGTCAACTTCTGAGAATTTATGAAGTTAGGTATTATAAGAGTATATCTTGTATCTTATTGAGATATGTTCCATACTTATTCATAGTTTCCTTAATCAGTGATGTTTATTATATAATTGGCAGTATACTCTTTAAGATTCCAGCAAAATCCAAAATGAATGGACTTAGTACACCTTGAATGATACCAAGAGATTTCAGAGATTATACAATGCAAATAATTTACCAAATAGTGACCGAAACAAACTGAAAAGATTAAAGATAGAAAATATTCATGGAAGTGTTTGTGCATCACAAAAGGTGATTCCTTAATCTTTAGTTAAGTAAAGTCAGAAATAATGCTATTATTTTTAAAGCTAACATGAATCCATAATATTAACTGAACTTTCATATATAAAGCCTGGAAAACATCTTTTCCAAATTTATCAGGCCTCTATTAAAGCATAGCGCCTAGCCAAATTACTGTACTTTAAGAAAGATGAAGATATTTGGAGACTCCTCAAATAAAAGCAATCAAAACAGAATTTATATAATAAAAAAAAAGTATGGTGACTAACATGACGTAATAATAAAACAAAAAACAGAGTTTATAAAATGAATTGGCTAGCTCTCAGAGGGCCATATTACATAGCTTCTATTATATTCATCTTTTTTTTGGTTCTTTATAGTTTCCTATTTCAAAATACAGAAATAATTTACCTCTAAAAATTTAGTTTCATGTAATTGTTTTAAAATACAGATGAATTTGTATATTTTATATTGATAATGAATTTCCAACTTGAAAAAGGTGAGTTCTTATACTTTTTTAGCTACAAACTTTTTAAATACACTTTAAAAAGGCTTATTATACAAATAAGCAAGACAAGATCTTGTTTCATGTAAGTACAAGAGAAACCATAATATCCACAACATGAATTTAGACTTAGTCAGAAAGGCCAAAACCACTCTTAATTTATTAGATTAATCAGAAATATATTTTAACATTTAATATTATAATTAAAAGACTATACAGTTACTTAAAGTTAATTTTTGTTAATGCTAAGATTTTCTCATGTGTAATTTCTATAAATTTGTGTTTGAAATCTTAAATTGGTAACTATTCTTAAAATTTTTCAAAGCTACAATAAATGTTCTTTAATATTACAATGAAAAACATAGCATGTATATTTTCCCAAGAAACAATAAACAAGTTTGTTCAGTTTTTGTATTGACCATATGTTATATAAGAAAAAAGCAGTTTCAAAAAAGAAAAAGAAAAAAAGCAATTTCAAGTAAGTAATTCAGTAAGTAATTGCTCTGCACTGACTCTATGCCAGGCACTACTTAATAGAAGTTCCTAAGATAATTAACAGTCAGTCCTTTTCCAAGGGATTTCATAGTGTAATATAGGAAGTAAATATGAAAATAACTACTTATAAGTCAATGAAATAAATATACATACTGCTATATTAGCACAGAGGATGAAGTTGGGGTAGTTAATTTGTGTGTTTGGTTTTTTTTTTTTTCAAATTTTCTTTTCTTTTTGGTAGCAAAGGGAAGAGATAGCATGTCTAGAAAGGTTTCATGAAAGGGGATATTTATTGATGAATTTGAAATTACAGTAAGAATTTGCTTGGCAAAAGGGAGAAAGAAATCCTTAAGAGAGAACAAGGAAGAGAACTTAAAAAAAAGTCCAGAATAGGTTGATAGGATAACCAGTAAAAAAGTCCAGAATAGGTTGATAGGATAACCAGTAGTCAAATCTGATGCCTAAAGTCCAAAAAAAGAGCTGAAGAATGGGATGAAACAGGATGCTGATTATTGGTTACTAAAGTTTATGGAAGAACAGTAGTTTATTTTTCTTCAAAATGTTTATTTTAGGCTTAGAATTAGAAATATTCAGCTCTCACTTTATTGTTTTCCTTCTTTGTGTGTCCTCACTTTATTGGTTTCCTTCTTTGTGTGTCCTCCCTCCCCTTTTGCTATGTAGTATTTTAAGCTTTAAACTTCAAAATGACATTGATTTTTTATTTGCATCAATAACACATGCACACTTTTTCCCCCATAAGATTTGAAAAAGCCGTATATCATATGAAATCAATCAACTCAACAGCTATTTGCAGAATTGCATATTCATTGAGTCATTGAATTGTCTCTTCAGAAACCAGTTTCGATAATGGATAGCACTTTTAAATGTTATTTATTTGTTTTTATAATTATATACTAATAGGATATGGAAGTTTTTATTTTAAATTTTTTCATAAAATACAGTATTTACATATTCATAAGACTCTAAAATGCTTTGCCTCTTACAGAAGAGACAAAAATTATCTGTTTAGTCAAAATACCCTGTTTTATTTGTTTACCATGATCCTATTAACTTGTTACCTGCAGACTTTTTTAAGAGGATAAAAAATTTACTTCTAGCCTAAATGAATATTCTTTATCATTTTTGGCACTATCAAATTAATCCCCAGTTATGTTACTACTTGAGTTGATAAAGTATCAATACAGAAGAGTTTTTTTTTTTAATTTTTTTTTTAATTTTTATTTATTTGTTATAGAGAGAGAGAGAGAGCAAGCACAGGCAGACAGAGAGGCAGGCAGAGGCAGAGGCAGAGGGAGAAGCAGGCTCCCTGCCGAGCAAGGAGCCTGATGTGGGACTCGATCCCAGGACGCTGGGATCATGACCGAGCCGAAGGTAGCCGCTTAACCAGCTGAGCCACCCAGGCATCCCCAGAAGAGTTTTTTAAAAAAATACTGGTTAGGGGTGCCTGGGTGGCTCAATGGGTTAAAGCCTCTGCCTTCAGCTCAGGTCATGATCTCAGAGTCCTGGGATCAAGCCCCTCATCGGGCTCTCTGCTCCGTGGGAGCCTGCTTCCCTTCCTCTCTCTCTGCCTGTCTCTCTACCTACTTGTGATCTCTGTCTGTCAAATAAATAAAATCATTAAAAAAATATATACTGGTTAAACAGCTCAAGGTTGGACTTTTAAATTAAGATCCCTAAAATTACTCTTAGACTCCGAACCTTAGAATACCAGCTGGATTGAAAAAGGTAGAGAGATCTGAAAGGGATAGATTGGTTAGAGTTGCAGAGATATTGGAAAACAGGCTTACAACTTGCAGGACAGACATACCTTAGGCTATTGAAGAGAAAAAAAGGCAGCTTTCGGCCAGTGAAGAGAGGCAGCCATTGAATTATTAAAAATGGGAACTCATCCTGTATGGAAAACCCAACTATACATTTATGTCTTTTTTCAATTAAGAAAGGAACAACCTAGAAAATTGGCCTACAAACTTTTAAACTATACTACTTCAGAGTCATTCTGCTGTATGTTGTCCACCAAAAACAGCCATTGGAATTTTGCTACACTTTAAACATTCTTGTGCTGTTTACTTATTTTTTTTAGAAAGATTTTATTTATTGGCAAGAGAGAGAGAGAGCAAGAGAGCACAAGCAGGGGAAACAGCAGGCAGAGGGAGAGGTAGAAGCAGACTCTCCGCTGAGCAGGGAGCCTGATGCTGAACTCAGTCCCAGGACCCTGGGATCATGACCTGAGCTGAAGGCACACTTAACCCACTGAGCCACCCAGGTGTCCCTCTTGTACTGTTTACAAAACTAAGGCATATTCACACTTGGACAATTGGAAAATGTAGTTTCTACAAGTCAGAAAGGGAAAGGGAGAGAGAAATACCATATAAACCTAGGAAATAAAATTGCATGAAAAATTTCCCAATATTCTGTTTTCCTGTTTATGTTTCTAAATCCTTTGGGGAAGATGATGGTATCTTCTTCTCTGTAATGTCTCTGATATTTAATGTAGTGCACCACATAGCTAGGATGGCTATATAACTAAACTGGGGTATTTTTCAGAGTTTAAAAGGCACACTAACTGTACCAGACAATGCACCTACATGTGGCATCTAGAATTCTCCATGTAATCAGGATATATGGTCATGCTGTACAGAGACATTCAGTAAGTTTTTGAGGAGAGAAGGAGGAAGGAAGATAGACTAAAGTTGGAGTCTAAAGACCAGCTGTCAAAATGGGAGTATAATATAAATCTCCTTTCTCATCAAACAATAAGAAAGAGAGAGGGAGATATGCAATTTCATCTAAAGGATTATGCATTTGGAAAAACAGTGCATTGCTTGTTTTGGGTTGAATAAATATCTTTGTCATGGGTGGCTTTAATGATGGCATATTGGGAGATAGTAGGAAATACATTGAATTTACAACCTTGCTGTTTTCCAGAATGTCTTACATCTTGTGACTAAGGAGATCTTTCCTGAGACTGAAAATGTTCTGCCTTTAATAGAAATAGTATGAAAACTGTTCAGTGAGCTTTTTTGTATATTTACCAGAGCAGGGTATATGAACCAAAAAGAAAATAGCTGACAAGTATAGGCCTGAAAATTATCTTTCTCTTCTTATGAACCCACCTCTTTTCTTTTTGACATAAAGGTTGATGCTTGTTCTTGTGGTTTTAGATAGGAAGCCAAATTTTACAACTGGCAAACTTTGTAATGTGAGATAATCTAATTTGGGTTCATTTGCAGTAAAATAACTTTGACTTCTTATGAGTGCTATGAGTCCAAATGTCACCAAATGAATTAGCTTAGGCACATTTTAGTTGACAAGAGATTTATGACTCTCTGCATATTTACATACACTTAGCATCTTCAGTGCCTAATGGAAAATAACATACAGTGATAGAACTTTTAGAACCAAGTATGCTATTTTTGATTTGTGAGCTGAGGAAATCTTTTGCTTTAAATCTCTCCCCTATCATCCTTCACCTTCTCCTTACCCCATCTAAGGCAATGAAAAAAGAAGGACTAGTCAGAAAGGAAAAAGTAAGGATACCCATATGTGGGAACTTTCTGAAATTTCATCTTGTATCCATTTTATGAAATTGTTTTTGAAAACAGATGACTTATTTATAAATAGCTGTACAAAAATACGATAGTGTCATACAAAAGCCTTACACTGTCATTTAAAAGTATGTAATGAATTAAGAAACTGTTTTAAACGAGACGTGTGAGAATTTTTTTAATTTGAAAAGATTAAGAGGGAAAAAGACTATTTTATATCTTACTGCAGAAAATTAAAAGGTATAATATCTCATTAAAACACAAAAATGTGCATTAGAAATGATTTTGTGCATTAGTGCAATATTAAACTTCACCTTTAGTGAAGTCTAAGGGGGATTTTCGAAAAATCTTGATGTTCTTTTTTTTTCTTTTCCTTTCATTTTAATTTTTTTAATGTATCATGTTTTATTTGTTTCAGGGATACAAGTCTGTGATTCATCAGTCTTACATAGTTCACAGCACTCCCCATAACACATACCCTCCCCGGTGTTCATCACCCAGCTGCTCCATCCCTCCCACTCCCCTCCACTCCAGCAAACTTCAGTTTATTTCCTGAGATTAAGAGTCTCTTATGGTTTGTCTCCCTCTCTGGTTTCGTACTATTTCATTTTTCCCTCCCTTCTTCTATGATCCTCTGTCTTACTTCTCAAATTCCTCAAATCAGTGAGATCATATGATAATTGTCTTTCTCTGATTGACTTATTTCATTTAGCATAATACCCTCTAAGAGTTCATCCATGCTGTTACAAATGGCAAGATTCCAGTTTTTGATGGCTGCATAATATTCCACTGTGTATATATACCATATCTTCTTTATCCATTCATCTGTTGATGGACACTAGGCTCCTTCCATAGCTTGGCTATTGTGGACATTGCTGCTATAAACATTAGGGTACATGTACCCCTTCAAATCTACATACATTTTTGGGGCAAATACCCAGAAGTGCAATTCCTGGGTTGTAGGGAGCTCTATTTTCAACTTTTTGAAGAACCTCCATACTGTTTTCCAGAGTGGCTATACCAGCTTGCATTTCCACCACCAGTGTAGGAGGGTTTCCCTTCCTCCACATCCTTGCCAACATGTGTCATTTCCTGTTAATTTTAGCCATGCTGACTGGTGTGAGGTGGTATCTCATTATAGTTTTGATTTGTATTTCCTTGATGCCAAGTGATGCTGAGCACTTTTTCATGTGTCTGCTGGCCATTTGGATGTCTTCTTTGCAGAAATGTCTGTTCATGTCTTCTGCTGGTTTCATGATTGGATTATTTGTTCTTCTGGTGTTGAGTTTGATAAGTTCTTTATAGATTTTGAATACTAGCCCTTTATCTGATATGTCATTTGCAAATATCTTCTCCCATTCTGTCAGTTATCTTTTGGTTTTGTTGACTGTTTCCTTTGCTGCACAAAAGCTTTTTATCTCTGTGAAGTCCCAATAGTCATTTTTGCCCTTGCTTCCCTTGCCTTTGGCGATGTTTCTAGGAAGAAGTTGCTGCAGCTGAGGTTGAAGAGGTTGCTGCCTCTGTATCTGCCTGAGATAGATTCCTATCTCACATTTAGGTCTTTCATCCATTTTGAGTCTGTTTTTCTGTGTGGTGTAAGGAAGTGATCCAGTTTCATTCTTCTGCATGTGGCTGTCTCAATTTCCCCAACACCATTTGTTGAAGAGACTGTCTTTTTTCCATTGGACATTCTTTCCTGGTTTGTCAAAGATTAGTTGACCATAGAGTTTAGGGTCCATTTCTGGGCTCTCTGTTCTGTTCCATTGATCTATGTGTCTATTTTTGTGCCAGTACCATACTGTCTTGATGATTATAGCATTGTAATAGAGCTTGATGTCTGGAATTGTGATGCCGCCAGCTTTCGTTTTCCGGCTATCTGGGGTCTCTTCTGGTTCCATGCCAATTTTAGGATTATTTGTCCCATTTCTTTGGAAAAAAGTTAATGGTATTTTTTTTAAAGATTTTATTTATTTCTTTGACAGAGATCACAAGTAGGCAGAGAGGCAGGCAGAGAGAGAGAGATGGAAGGAGGCTCTCTGCTGAGCAGAGAGCCCGATGCGGGACTTGATCCCCGGATGCTGGGATCATGACCTGAGCCGAAGGCAGAGGCTTAACCCACTGAGCCACCCATGTGCCCCAGTTAATGGTATTTTTATAGAGATTGCATTAAATGTATAGATTGCTCTAGGTAACATAGACATTTTCACAATATTTGTTCATCGAATCCATCACCATGGAATGTTTTTCCATTTCCTTGTGTCTTCCTCAATTTCTTTCATGAGTACTCTGTAGTTTTCTGAGTACAGATTTTTTGTGTCTTTGGTTAGATTTATTCCTAGGTATCTTATGGTTTTGAGGGCAATTGTAAATGGGATCAACTCCTTAATTTCTCTTTCTTCTGCCTTGCTGTTGGCGAAATGCAGATGATTTCTGTGCATTGATTCTATATCCTGACACTTTACTGAATTCCTGTATGAGTTCTAGCAGTTTTGGGGTGGAGTCTTTTGGATTTTCCACATAAAGAAACATATCATCCAAAGAGTGAGAATTTAACTTCTTTGCTGATTCAGATGCCTTTTGTTCCTTTGTTGTCTGATTACTGAGGCTAGGACTTCTAGTACTATGTTGAATAGCAGTGGTGATAGTGGACATCCCTGCCATGTTCCTGACCTTAGGGGAAAAGCTCTCAATTTTTCCCCATTGAGAATGACACTTGCTGTGGATGGCTTTTATGATATTGAGGTATGTACCCTCTATCCCTACACTGTGAAGAGTTATGATCAAGAAAGGATGCTATACTTTGTCAAATGCTTTTTATGCATCTTTTGAGAGTATCATATGGTTCTTGTTCTTTTTTTATTAATGTATTGTATTACACTGATTTGCAGATGTTAAACTCACCTTGAAGCCCAGGAATAAATCCCATTTGGTTGTGGTGAATAATCCTTTTAATGTACTATTGAATCCTACTAGCTACTATTTTGGTGAGAATTTTTGCATCAGTATTCATTAGGGATATTCGTCTATAATTTTCCTTTTTGATGGGGTCTTTGTCTGGTTTGGGGATCAAGGTAGTGCTGGCCTCATGAGGAGTTTGGAAGTTTTCCTTCCACTTCTATTTTTTGGTACAGTTTCAGAAGAATAGGTATTAATTCTTCTTTAAATGTTTGGTAGAATTCCCCTGGGAAGCCATTTGGCCCTGGGCCCTCTTGTTTGCTGGGAGATTTTGATTACTATTTCAATTTCCTTACTGGTTATGGGTCTGTTCAAGTTTTCTATTTCTTCCTGGTTCAGTTTTGATAGTTTATATGTCTCTAGGAATGCATCCATTTCTTCCAGATTGTCTAATTTGCTGGTGTATTGTTGTTCTTATGGTTGTTGTTCATATAGTTGTTCATAATATGTTATTATAATTGTTTTTATTTCTTTGATGTTCATTGTGATCTCTCCTCTTTCATTTTATTCATTTGGGTCCTTTCTCTTTTCTTTTTGATGAGTCTGGCCAGGGGGTTATTCTTTATTATTTCTTTTCTCCTGCTGGGTTTAGGCTTTATTTGCTGTTCTTTCTCCAGCTCCTTTAGGTGTAGGGTTAGGGTGTGTATTTGAGCCCTTTCTTGTTTCTTGAGAAAGGCTTTCTATATTCCTATTAGGACCCCCTTTGCTGCATCCCAAAGATTTTGAAAGGTCGTGTTTTCATTTTCATTTGTTTCCATGAATTTTTTCAATTCTTCTTTAATTTCCTGGTTGACCCATTCATTCTTTAGCCTCCATGTATTTGAGTTCTTTCCGATTTATTCTTGTGATTGAGTTTGAGTTTCAGAGCATTGTGGTCTGAGAATATGCAGAGAATGATCCTAATCTTTTGGTACCAGTTGAGACTGATTTGTGACCCAGGATGTGATCTATTCTGGAGAATGTTTCATGTGCACTAGAGAAGAATGTGTATTCTGTTGCTTTGGGATGGAATGTCATGAGTATCTCTGTGCAGTCTGGTCCCAGTGTGTCATTTAAAGCCTTTATACCTGGGGTGCCTAGGTGGCTTGGTGGGTTAAAGCCTCTGCCTTCAGCTCAGGTCATGATCCTAACGTCCTGAGATCAAGCCCCAAATTGGGATCTCTGCTCAGCAGAGAGCCTGCTTCCTCCTCTCTACCTCTGTCTGCCTCTCTGCCTACTTGTGATCTCTGTCAAATAAATAAATAAAGTCCTTTTTTTTAAATAAATAAATAAAGCCTTTATATCCTTGTTGATCTTTTGCTTAGATGATCTGTCCATTTCAGTGAGTGGGGTGGTCCCATACTATTATTGTATTATTGCCAATGTGTTTCTTTGATTTTGTTATTAATTGGTTTATATAATTGGCTGCTCCCGTGTTAGGGGCCTAGATATTTAAAACTGTTAGCTCTTCCTGTTGGGTAGACCCTTTAAGTATGATAATATCCTTCCTCATCTCTTATTATAGTCTTTGGTTTAAAATCTAATTTGTCTGATATAAGGATTGCCACCCCATCTTTCTTTTGATGTCCATTAGCATGGTAAATGGTTTTCTACCCCCTCACTTTAACTCTGTTGGTGTCTTTGGGTCTGAAATGAGTCTCTTGCAGATAGCATATTGATGGGTCTTATTTTTTAATCCATTCTGATACCCTGTGTCTTTTGATTGGGGCATTTAGCCCATTTACATTCAGGGTAACTATTGAAAGATATTAATTTAGTGCCATTGTATTACCTGTAAGGTGACTATTACTGTATATTGTCTCTGTTCCTTTCTGGTCTGTTACTTTTAAGCTCTCTCTTTGCTTAGAGGACCTCTTTCAGTATTTCCTGTAGGGGTGGTTTGGTGTTTGCAAATTCTTTTAGTTTTTGTTTGTCCTGGAAGCTTTTTATCTCTCCTCCTCTTTTCAGTGACAGCCTAGCTGGATATAATATTCTTGGCTACATGTTTTTCTCGTTTAGTGCTCTGAGTATGTCATGCCAGTCTTTTCTGGCCTGCCAGGTCTCTGTGCATAGGTCTGCTGCCAGTTTATTGTTTCTACTGTTGTAGTTTATAGACCTCTTGTCCTGAGCTGCTTTCAGGATTTTCTCTTTGTCTCTGAGACTTGCAAGTTTTACTGTTAGGTGATGAGGTGTTGACCTATTTTTATTGATTTTGAGGGGGTTCTCTATGCCTCCTGGATTTTGATGGCTGTTTTCTTCCCCAAATTAGGATTGTTCTCTCCTATAATTTGCTCTAATATACCTTCTGCCCTCTGAGGGTCCTGAGACCACACTGTCCCAGCAAGGATTCCACCCCTACTTAGCCAGTGGAGCAATATCTCTCAGTGGAGCAGACTTCTAAAAGTTCTGATTTTGTGTTCTACTGCTCTATCCCTTGCTGGTAGCTGGCTGATAGAGGCTCCCTTTCCCCGCAGTCTGTCTTCTCAAATATCACCTTGGATTCACTTCTCCACACGTCCTACCTTCCAGAAAGTAGTTGCTTTTCTGTTCATAGAGTTGCTGCTATTCTTTTTTTCAGTCTCCTATGGATTTCACAGGTGTTCAGAATGGTTTAATAACCAACCAGGAGAATTCCTGGGACCAGATGAAATTTAGGTCTCCTACTCCTCTGCCATCTTGCACTTCCCCTCCAATCTTGATTTTGTTTTTTTAAAGAATAATATAACATTTAACCTTACATAGTCACCTGTTTGTTAGAAAATATTATTTAGGGGGTTATATTATGGCTCAGATGTATATCTTAATTATTGGAAATCACAATTAAAATGTCCTGTGAACATTTTAAGTCAGCAGTAATATCCTTGAAATTCTTTATTTTGACTACTATTCTGTTTTTCTAAACTACCCTTAAATTATCTGAGGTTGATTTATAAATCAAAGGACATACGCATTTCAATTTTTAAAAATTTACTCCAGGGACCTTTTAAGTACATTTTTGAAATAACTTAAAATATCACATTGTTAAAAAAAAAAAAGAAAAAACATCACATCGTGATATTCATCAGTTCCACCATATCCCATCTTTAAAAAAATTGTTCTGAATGTAACAAACCATAGTATATCTCATCCAAAGCCTGTCTTGAGCAACCAAAACTTTTGCCAGCTTTATGACTTATATTTCAATGAGATGATAGATATTATATAATATATAAAGATATACATACTTATGTGTACTTTATAAAAATACATATGTATTTGTGTGTATTTTATGCATATATATACATACACATGTATATATATGCAATTATAACACATACCATGTATCATAAATCCACTATGAATATTTGGCAGGATGCAAGGAATATGTTTTCATTATGAATTAGGTTTCCTCAGTCCATCCTACTCAGCCATGTAATATCAAATAGTAATTATCTTTTATCAGGCTAAGAATGATATTTAGTGAACTAGAGCATAGCTGTGGGGAATTGCCTGAGGCATGACTTTCTAATTTAAAATGAAGTGTACTTTTTAAAAGTTAATAACTATATATTTTCATCAACATATAGCTGAATGCTTGTTATCATTGGTGTTATATACCTCTAGCTTCTAGATAAATTAGGACTGTAAACATACTATTGCTAATTAGAAGTAGAAAAAATAAATAAATAAGCAAAAGTTAGACCCAGAAGTTCCCTGAGACATTGGGATCCAATGAGTTTTCACTTCAATCTATAAATCTTGAAGCTGATATGAATTGTGTCTTTCTTTTTCTTAGAGGGAAACTTGAGACAGTGGATAGATAGAATGAATTCTGTTGCTATAAACATCAAATCAATAAAAATATTAATTAAATGCCTATTCTTTACCCAACACCCATAGGTAAAAGTTGAAATTAGATCCAGAAATCAGCTTTATCATGGTCTTGAATACAGCACCACCTAGTCTTTTCTTTCTGGTGCTTTTTGCTGCTTCTCTTTGTACAAATGTATTATTGCTTATAGGTAAATAATTATAAAATACATTGTCATTAGATCAAGGTGGGGAGGGGTTATTGTGTGTGTGTGTGTGGTTTTTTTTCAAGTATTTCCTTAAATTCCAGTTAGTAACATATACTGCAAAATTAATTTCAGGAGTAGAATTTAATGATTCATTGCTTACATAAAACACCCAATAGAAGCAAAGTTTCCATGGAGGAAAAGAGGGGAAGGCTAGTTGTACTAACAGGTTGTCAAGGACTTAGTACTATTTCTGGAAATATGAAAAATAAGGTACTTTAAAAACATTAAAAACAAAAAAAAAGGCATTATTTTTATAGGTTGTTTTTACCAAATAATTGGTTTGATCTACTTTATTGGAAGAAGGAGTTGAAGTTATTAAAAGAGAAGGTTCATTGAGTTACTGTCATTTTTTTTAAAGATATGGGAAGTACTTTATCATGTGACAGCATATAAGAGTCATATTTACAGGCATCTAACTGTAGTGTAGATTTGAATATGGGAGATGGCTCAGAAATAACAATACTAGTAGTTCAAATATTGAACTTATTTGATAAAGGATAACAGTTTTGATGATTGATTTACCAGAGTTTTTTAAAATATAATTTTATGGGACGCCTGGGTGGCTCAGTGGGTTAAGCCGCTGCCTTCGGCTCAGGTCATGATCCCAGGGTCCTGGGATCGAGTCCCACATTGGGCTCTCCGCCCCGCAGGGAGCCTGCTTCTCCCCACCCCGCTCTGCCTGCCTCTCTGCCTACTTGTGATCTCTATCTGTCAAATAAATAAATAAAACCTTTAAAATATATATATATACATATATATATATAATTTTATATAGCTCTTGTTTCCTTAAAAGAACTATTGTTTTGAACCAAATATAACAAGGTACAGTTTATTCACATAATGAAACTGCATTTGAAAACAAGCTTAAAAATTTCCCATCTCAGTCTTTTTCTCTTCTCTGTATTACAAATGTCTCATTCCATCATCATGCTGAATTCCTCAGCATCTTCCATACCATTTCCAGGGGAATCCCTGGGAAATAGTGAATGTCTGTCTTCCTTCAGAAAGACACAGATAACCTGAAATTTTTCTTACTACATTGCCCAATATTCCTACAACTCACACTTTCTGCTTTTTTGAAATAATGCTTCTTTTTGGCACAGCAGGAAAAACACCACTAGGAATTATGAGCCCAGCTATGTCACAGAATAATCCTAAATACATCATGAAACCTCCCTGAGCCCTCTGTTCTTAACTGCAAAAAAAAAAGTCATATTTATTCAGTCCTTTATTGTTATTTGTCTTCATAGAAACCATTAGGTTTAAGTAAGGCAGCATTATATTCATTTTATGGATTTATTGTCATTTAATCTCAAAAAGAAAAAAAAAGTTGAGCTCCCTAAAATATGTGTTAATTTTGTCTTTTTTGCTTTGTAAAAGTATGGTTTACTTGCCCTTGAGTTGAGGGTTGCCAGAATCTTATTCAGGTTAGAACATAGTGAGTAAATTGACAAGAAAAGCAATTTGTTGAAGGAATGGAGAGAATAAGGAAATATTCCTCATATTTTCACTGAACTTTATGAGTTACAATAGGATTAGAGTCGACAACAGGTTTTTAATTGTCTACTGTGTGCCTATTTTTGGATTAAGATTTTGCTAATTCTTATTCCTAAATAGGGTAAATGTAGAGCCTTAGATGGAAATACATTAGAAATGGAACAAATGTATCTGTATATATAAAATATATATATATAAAAAAATTAAAGCATAATTATTCTACTTGTGGTTGCTTATAAAGTGTTGTTCCTTATTTATCTGTTCCACTTTCTGAATATATAATAAATGCAAGACAGATTTAATATTGTGAGAGAAAACATATGATGAATTTAGTAGGAAAATACCACGTGTGTAATCTGTGATTCAAGAAATGAACCAGTAGTTCAGAAGGTAGAAAGTAAGTTGTGCCATAGTTTTTTGGTATGTTTAATAATTAGCGGTAAGTGATTAAAATGGTGATAAAACAAAATTAACTACTAAAATATATTTTCTTCATGGAAAAAATTAAATATCATTCAAAATGTAAATAAAACAAATTTATATGAATTTAATGTCTTTTTTTTTAAGTATTCTGTAAAAATGGTGCTTGTCTTAAACTTTATTTTCATTTCAGAGTATCTGACCGTGTTCTCACAGATGATTGCATTCCATGATCCAGAGCTGAGCAATCATCTCAATGAGATTGGATTTATCCCAGATGTAAGTACTTGGGACATTAACAGAACCTAGGTAAAAAATAAAGCAAACATTGGTAACACAAAAGAGTACTGTTTTTAAAGTTGTGTTGTCATAAGAAATCTGTGTAGCCGAACCAGTTTCTGTTACTAATTATAGCTTTTGTTTATAAAGTTTGTGTGATTACCTTCCATATTCTCACTTTAAGAAAAGGGAAAGTATGTTATTTTATTTTTTTTGGCACTATCAAATTGTTTTGAAAAACCCTTTAGTTTGAGTGTTGTTTTAAACTGTGATGTAAGGGTTTTCACTTGGATTTTATGATAGGCCTGCTTTTGAAGAAGTAGGAAATTTGAACTTTAGTGAATTTTTAAGTAGCTGCTTCTGTGTTTTTCTTGATATATTAACCTCAGAAGCTTTGCCAGATTTTAGCTTACTTCATTAGCTTCTTAATAGTCCATATCAACCCAAAAGTCAGAGTTGACTCTTAAAGGTTAGCCATGATTAGCCTGTTACTCATCTGTGGTGTGTGATATGCAATCAAACCTCTATTAGAAGTGTTTTGGAGTATAGTATCATAGCTTTTTATTAACCTTAAAAAAACATTTTTGAGATAGAGTTCTCCTTATTTCCTCTTAACTTATCTTTGTTTCCTGATCATGCCTTTCCTCTTAAGTCTCATATTCAGGGACCAGTTTATTGATGGTAAGATTAGAGATGAAGAATGTTTATATTAACACTCAATCTGTTTGAAGTGTTAACAATAATACTTATAGTATAAATACTTCCAGAGTGCTTTGAAGTTTAAAAATACTTTCATAAACATTATTTCATTTGAATCTCAAAATAAACCTGCAAGGCATATGAAGCAGATAATTTCAGCATTTCTAATTGAGAAATACAGTGTTTGAGAAGATAACAAAACTAATTAGTCACAGAACTAAAATTTTAACTTACATCATTTGACAACCTTCTGCCTATAGTCTAGTTCATCTTCCATTGGAGAATAGAGACTAAAACATAGACATACTTACTCCTAGTTCATTGCTCTTTGTATTGTGCTATATATAACTGTGTTATGTGATCAGGCCTGTAGTAACTATCCTCAACATTTACAGTGTCATTTGCTTCTAGGCTTCTGGAGAAATACCTTTTATTTGAGTACAGGTTTGTTCAGTGAAGGCTCCAAAAAGAACATACACAGATTAGGAAACAAATAATAGATATATTTTGTAGATATACAAAACTACATTAAATATTATGGCTGGAGTTGAAAAAATTATAGAGGAGCTGACTGCCAAGTTGGTAATGGAATCAGATATTTGAGGGAAAAAACTACTAATAGCTAAGACATAGACTAAAAGAAGAGATAATTATTTTCAAAGAACTCCTTTGAAAGGACCTAATTGTTCTCAGTAGTAAACAGAAAATGAATTGGATCAGGCAATGTTGTAAATTGACAAAAAACATTTATGCAGAAAATCACGTGTGGAATTACCAAGACAGCCTGATTAAAAATTTTAAACATATTCATGAATATAGATAGTATTAAGAAAGGACTCATAAAAGGAAATATATAATTTGTGTTTGCTTTAGTTAATCAGAAAAATTAAACTCTGAATGAGTATGGTATAAGAGGGCAAGCAAAAAACATTGTTAAAACATAATAATGTGAACATATACTAAGTGCTTACTCTGTGCCAAGCACTGCTCTACCCTCTTTAAATAAACTACTCATCTAATCCTCACAAGCTTATAAATCTAATTAAAAAATTACTATTAAATGTTTATACATGAAATTAATTTGAAAAAGGCTAATACATGAATAGAAACAAAATTTTAGCTAGCAATACTATAAAAGATAAGAGCAGGTGAGAAATCAACTTAAAAGTATTGTAATGTTTTGTGTTGTATAAGGGGAAAATAAAAATACTCATTATACTTAGGCATTAAGTCAGAGATCTTTTCAGATCTGGGATTTGTTTTCACTCTACTTGAAAGCTAATGATTGAGCCTGTTACAGTTTCAGGGACACTGGCAGAAAACCCAGGACTCCTGGGTCAGAGACAAAAGACATTATCACACATAGCATAGCAAGCAGCAGGAGCGTTAGCATCTTTGCTTTGGTTTTCTAACCATACATTTTCTAATATGTTTGTATAAAAATAACTTTAGAAAATAAATCCAGAACAAAGAGCGGTCAGGGTCTCCACTCACAGGAAATGTAGAAGTATAGGATGCATATTAAAATTTTAATGGTAGGGGCTCCTGGGTGCTCAGTGGGTTAAAGCCTCTGCCTTCGGCTCCGGTTATGATCCCAGGGTCCTGGGATCGAGCCCCGCATTGGGCTCTCTGCTCAGCATGGAGCCTGCTTCCTCCTCTCTCTGCCTGCCTCTCTGTCTACTTGTGATCTCTGTCAAATAAATAAATAAAATCTTTTAAAAAAAATTTAATGGTAATCATTAAGGAAATAGAGAATGTAGAACTTCTAAATCAATGGGGGATGTGGGGATATGCAGTAAAGAAAAGTCAGCCAATCCTGTAAAAACATAAAAAGATCATAGAATGTGAGCTAGTTAGATTGCCTAATAAAGGAAATTTTCAGGCATTAAAAAAAAAATCCATCTGTGTGCTATTTATGAGATAAAAATTTAAGGATGTTAGTCAAAGAAGGAGATAAAAAAACTTAAATCAGGCACATATTAACCAAAAGAAAACTAATGCAGTGATATAAACCAGTAAAACAAAAACAAAACCAAAAAACCCCCACAAAACAGACCTACCCATAAATTTTGGTATGTGACAGGGATGGCTCTATAAATAAATTAAAAAGAATGGATTGTTGAATAGATGGCCCTGATACAATTGGGTAACTACATGGAGGGGAGGTGGGAATCAAAGCCAAGTTCATACAGTATATAAAAGTAAGTTCTAGACTAGAAGACCTAAATATGGAGTGTCATATTCATTATTTACATCTAGGAAGGAATTTTTACAGAAGTTACAGAAAGTACAAAGCATGATATTTAAAAAAGAAAAAATTAAAGAGTGGTACAAAGGGGCCTTCCATTCTATTGATTATGCATTATTTTGATTTTTAAAATATGCATTATTTTGATTTTTAAAATTTCCAAAACAATTGTCACAAGGTGCTAATCTTTGTTAAGTCTGAGTGGAGAGTACACTGAAGTTTGATAAATGTGCTGCTATATAGAGTGAGTTAATTATTCAATAATTCAATACTTCATATATGCTATCTTTGATTTATGTTGCCCTCTTTATTATGACCCCCTCCTGTAATTAATGGGGCATTTTCTGTAATTTCTTATAAAATTCTTTAATACTGGTTTTATTATGAAGTAATATTGATTTATTTATGTACTGTGATTAATCTTATGAGATATTTATAAGTCATGTGGATGGGAACAGTTCCATGTGTGATGAGAATGTCTAGCACATGGTAAATGCTGAACCACGCTGGCCCCTATTCACTGATTGCCTGTAGTAATCCCCTAATTATGGTGACAATTAAAGCCTGGCATGTATTTCTAAAAAGTGACTCAACATGTATTTCTGAACATCCTCTAAAGAATAGGTCTTTCACTATTGAGAATCCTAGAGTAAACAAAGAAAAATGAGGGAAAGGAGAATATATCTTAACCTGGAGAAAATTTGCTTTGTTCAACTATTCTCTTGTCTCAGCAAATAAGCAAAATGAAAGGTATTTAACAAAGTTAAAATGTTAATAGAAGATTGTTATTTTTGAAATCTTTTATCTTGTTTCTTTTTGGTTTGATGTATTTTGTTGGCCTATTTCTCAAGTCTGTAGATAATGTTGAGACTATTTTTAAATTTAGTTTTGAAAACAGATTTGATATTTTTATTATAGACATTGTTGACAGTGGATAGTGGTGGAAAGTATGTGATGAAATGGAGAATTTTTCTAATATTTTTCTTACTCTATTAATAATCACATATTTTTAGTTGCATTTAGTAGTTTGTATGTGCAGTGTGTTTTTGTTTTTGTCTTTATTTTTTCCTTGAATTACTATCTTCAGTGTTCTACTTTTAAAATAATTATTTAGGTGACTTTCTTCACCTCTAACAATATAGGCTAGGTTCATCAAGGGCAGGGTGGCCACTTTTGTAATAAGATCATGAACAGAGTTTCCTACTCAGTAACTAATCCTATCAAAGTAAGCCTTCATTAATCTTCCATCATTGAAATGCAGGCTCCCATTGCAGGGAAAGATTGTGATTTCTGGCTCCTTCCATTTGCTGTGGGTCACAGAACTCTGAATATTGAGCACTGTTGTAGCTTGAATAGTTAGGAATATTGTGCACTGATGTGATGCTTAGATTATATATGTCACGGTAGTTATGTGATTTCCATATAAATAGGGTGAGTAATGTGTATTTGGCAAAATTGGGGCCAGGGTGATTTTTATCATTTTTGTCTTGGTGTATGTTTCTGCTTCTGAAAATATATGTGGACTCTGAAATGAGAACATGAAAGTGTTTCTTCATTCTTAAGGGAACTACTTTCTGAAATGCTATGAATAGCATTCAGCTTGCAAATTATGAAAAGTTGTCAGGTGGCCATTAATGTTAAGGGCTGTATCTCAGTACTATTTGTGCCTTTTGAACCTACTGTCACTGCTAAAGATAAAGCTAACAAATTCAGTTATAAGCAAGTATGCTGGCAAAACTATGGTCATTTAACTGCAGTCTTAATGGATGCTTATTCTACTACTGATTTTCTCCTTCCTTTTCAAAATTTATATTCAGCTGAATTTGTACTAACAGAAAGCGTGAAAGGATTGTTCAAATATATTTATATATTTATTTGTTTATTTTGTTCGTTTGTTCTTTCATTTATTCCTGGTCTTCATGTTGATAATGCTATAGAAAGAAATTTTAGATTTTAATCTAAAGAAGAGCCTACTGGTAATGAGCTTTTTAGATTTTATCAAGATATGGTTACAGGATAAATTAGAAAAGTGTACCTTATTTAGGATCTCCCATTACAGGCGTCCCCACTGACCTGTTCTAGTCCGTCTAGACAAAATGTTCCAGTCCAGCCAGACAAAATCTGGCTACTGCTATGAAGTCCCCAATATTAGTCCTAATCCCATTCTACTGACTTTGGATTCATTAAGGACTCTGAATACAAATGGCTTATTGAGATACTTTTCTCCCAAGAGAGTTTAATTACCTTTCAGAAATGGCTCTCATCTTAGAAATCAATGACTTATTAATTTCACAGGAAATGATAAAGTAATATTTTGATAGCTTCTTGCTAAGAACACATATACGCAAGTTAAATATCCAACAAGTTTCTCTTAGTAAATCCTCACTTGAATCTTCCCCACTCTGTTGCCACTCTAATGTATCCTTCTATTGGTTGAGAGACAAGTGAAAGGAAGTATGGCAAAATGCGGTGGTTTTCAAACTTTTTGATCTTGAGACCTCTTGGGATCAAGGATACCAAAGAGTTTTATTTATGTGGGTTATATCTACCGATATTTACTAAGATATTTAAAAAATATTTATGTATTAATTTGTTTTAAAATGACAGCAAAGCCACTGCATGTTAACCACAATAATGTATTTTTCTGAAAAATAATTGCTTTCCCCAAAAAATAAATAAATAAATAATGGAGGAGTGGTGTTATTTTATATTTTTGCAGTCTCTGTTCCATAGAAGAAAGCTAGATTCTCATAACTGCTTCTGAATTCAATCTGTAGTGAATCATTGTTTTGGTTGAAGTGTATGAAAAAAATTAAGACTTATACAGACTGCAAGGTACAATCTAAAACCATACCAATGAACTTTTCATACTCTGTTTCATTCAAATTGTTCAGTGTATCTTGCACTTTGGCTTTTACCCACGCATGATTTTGTAATGTCATGTATTGGTCATTTAAAATATTGGTTTACTGAATTATGCAGATCTAACTATGAAACATTTCATTATACAATATTTTTTAAAAATCACATTCATTAATATGACCATTGATCTCATCCAAAAAATCATTAAGTATTGGAAAGCTGCCAAGCTCACAGTGGCAGAAACAAGTTTTCTAAAATTTTAATATTCACCTGACTGCTAGAATTTTTTCTTGAAGTGACAGGCTCACTTCATTCATTTTTGAGGAATAGTTGCCTAATATGAAAGCCTGGAAAAAATAATTGTTTATATGTCCTGCTTGCAAGAAAAAATTGTATTCTTGGGGGAAAAAAAAGCACCCACCTTAACTCACATCTCAAATGATTGCCCAAGTGCTTTTTCTTAAAACAATTTTTATAATTCAACATAATATGTGTTTTAGGCATACTTCCCATTTTGTCTCATGAAACATTTAAAAAGATACTTAATAAAATTATTAATTTTAATCTTTCACAAGAATCTGTTACAGATTAGTGCCATGACCTTGAAGAACAAAAAATACCTTAGTATTATCGTGAAAACAGCTTTGAGTATGTGTATCCCTAAAGGGTCTTGAAGATCCCCTGGAGTCTGTGACCACAACTTGAGAAAACTGGTATAGAGAGAAAGCATTCTGACACTGGCATCAAATGGGCGCCAGGGTTCTAATCCTGACTCTTCAACTTACTAGCTAAATACTTGTTAGTTTTTTATTCATAGTCCTATTGCTATTAGTGTTGATTATAATAACTCTTACCTCAAAAGATCATTGTGATGAGTAAATGAGATAATACATATAAACTATTCTTGTTCTACTTATTGTTAAAGTCTGATCACATACTAATTCTTTGGTTATATTAATATGATTTACATTTAGAAAAGCATATTATTACAAATTGTACGATATATATTATTTTTGCTACATCAGTTAATGAATAAATACTTTGCCAAAGGCAGCATGATACTAATAACAGTAAAGACTTTCTTGCTCGCCTTTTTCTATCTCCCAGAAAGTGCTACATAACAGGTCTTATAGTCTTTTACTTAAGGTAAATTAATTTTGTTTGAAAATTTTAAAAAGTTTTTTAGTACTGAGATAATTGGAAAGGCACTCTGGAATTGAAAAGTACCTAATCCTTCCCTAAAATAATACTATGGATCTCAGAACCATTAAATTGTTCAACTGATTTTATTACTAATTTCTACTTTGTAGTTTTTCAATTCAATATTTTAAGTCAAGGGGCATCTGGGTGGCTCAGTGGGTTAAAGCCTCTGCCTTCAGCTCAGGTCATGATCTCAGGGTCCTGGGATCGAGCCCCATATCGGGATCTCTGCTCAGCAGGGAACCTGCTTCCCCTCTCTCTCTGCCTGCCTCTCTTCCTACTTGTGATCTCTCTCTCTCTCTGTCTGTCAAATAAGTAAATATAATCTTTAAAAAAATATATTTTAAGTCAAGTAAAAATAGAGAAAGAAATGATTATACAGTTACTTATTTTTTAATTTGACTTTTTTTTAGAATTAGGGATATAATTACTTGCAAAAGATGTAAGTAATATAACCTTTTGTATACAAGAGAAAGAAAATCATTTACCATCTGAGTCCAATGGGCCTTTTTAATTGTTTTTATATGTTTAAGTCATTTTGTAGTAATTTGCAGAAGTAGAATGAAGACATAGCAGAAAATAACTTTATTAAAATTTCAGTAAGAATATGAACATAGCAACTCCAAATTTTATTCCATATATTCCTTATTTTGAAAGTAAATATTTATGAAGTGTGCTGTGTGGTTTGAACTTACTGCTTATGCATGAATCTAGAAGATACCTATCTTGTAAATAGTGGTTCTAGATTTCAAATACATCTCCAATTGATTCTAGCTAATTTCTGGTTCTTCTTGTACCTGCATGTTTAAAGCACAGTTATCTAAACAAAACGTTAATAAACCTCATAACTTTGTTGGAGAAGGGCTATCTTTTTTGTTCAGTAATTGCAATATAGTTTCATTTTAGATGAATAAATACAAATTAGATAAATAAATATAATGATTTTTTTCTTTCTAATTATGTTTCCTTCCAATTGTTTTGTAAACACACCTACCTTTAGCATTTATCCACTTAACTTGTATGAAATTTTGGTATAGAAATATCATTTTAAAAATTAAAGCTTTGGGGGCACCTGGATGGCTCAGTGGGTTAAAGCCTCTGCCTTCCACTTGGGTGGTGATCTCGGGGTTCTGGGATCGAGCCCTGCATCGGGCTCTCTGCTCAGCGGGGAGCCTGCTTTCCTTCCTCTCTCTGCCTGCCTCTCTGCCTACTTGTGATCTCTCTCTCTGTCAAATAAATTAAAAAAAAAAATTAAAGCTTTCTCTCACATATCTTTTTAGCAAAATAGGATGCTTCAGGTTTATGTCACAAATTTTGGGTAATGAGGTCCTTTCCAGTGAAGGGCTAACTTATTGTTTGCCCTGATTCTTATGTTTGAGGAAATTCATTTAAGAAATCATCACTTGAGGGGCGCCTGGGTGGCTCAGTGGGTTAAAGCCTCTGCCTTCAGCTCAGGTCTCAGGGTCCTGGGATCGAGCCCCGCATCGGGCTCTCTGCTCAGCGGGGAGCCTGCTTCCTTCTCCTCTCTCTCTTTGCCTGCCTCTCTGCCTACTTGTGATCTCTGTCAAATAAATAAATAAAATCTTAAAAAAAAAAAGAAATCATCATTTGAGTATTCACAGTTTGAAATTTCACTATATAACCAATTTACCATTTCACTAGAATCTAGAATACTACTACCAGTTCTCTGATTGGTATTTAGTATTTATCCTCTATCAGTTTTTTTCTCTTTGCTGGTAAGGATAGAAAATGAGAAATTCTAAATTCTCAGCTGTGTTCATTGAAAACTTAAAAAAATGAAAACAGACTATAATGATGTTGTCTCCATGTATCTTTTATATCTTCTTGAAAGACGATATAAAGCGCGCCTGGGTGGCTCAGTGAGTTAAAATCTTTGCCTTCGGCTGAGGTCATGATCTCGGGGCCCTGGGGTCGAGCCCCGCATTGGGCTCTCTGCTCTGCAGGGAGCCTGCTTCCTCCTCTCTCTCTCTCTGCCTGCCTCCCTATCTACTTGTGATCTCTCTCTGTCAAATAAATAAATAAAATCTTAAAAAAAAGAAGAACATACAGAGTATACAATTAAGAGTATATACAATTAAGAGTATAATATATGTTATAATTAATAGATAATTAATATATATCAAGAGCATATATATATGAGTATATAAACTTATTATACATAATAAGTTATATAGAAAAAAAGCCCTATAACCCAACTTATTTTTATTTTCTCTACTATCCTTGTATAGTATAAGGAACAATAGACTGGCAGTTAGAAGTCCTGGAGTCTAGTGCCTGCTTTAAAAGTTACAAACCTGTGATTTTGGCATAGTGACTCACTTGAGCCTCAGGTGGCTGATTAATAAATTAGGAAAAATAAATGATGTCTCTTGTGAGCCTTAAATAAGTTGAAATCTATGAAAATGCTTTATAAAAAATGGTGATGATGTAGTGTGAGAACATGTTAGATAGGGAAAGAAGATTTGGATTCTTAGTAAGTTTCAAGTCTCAAACCAAACAAATTCTTTTAATAGTTAAAAAAATAAATAAGTAAACTTGCATCATCATTGAGGGAATCCCATCACCAATAATCTGTCAAAGAATGTCAGATGATTTGGATATAGGTAAAATTTTCTGAGTGTCAGAGAACAGGGAATACATACCCTGGAAATTTGTTTGACCTCAAACCCTAGCAAGGAGTCTAGATGGTATTGATTCAATAGCACCATGTTCCATACTACTTTATTTCGTCTACCTTTTCATATATATGAACCAAGTGTTTACATTTCTTTGTATTTGCCCCAGTACCTATCACAATTGTTTTCATATATAAGAAGGTAGTAATACCGATTGCTTTATTTTAGAACAGTCTTTTGCTTAAAGATTACTGGTTTACAAAAATATCAGAATGTAATTTTTTTTTTTATTTAAAATATCCTAAAGAGTTGCTCTGTGAATCACTCTGCTTTCTTATAGATTTATAATCTTCATCTCTGGATTATTATTCCATAAAGGCAGTTATGGAAGTGAAGGTGGGTTCTGTTCTTAAAAGGTGTTAGGTATTTCCCCGCAATTCTAAAAAATAAGAGATGGGGAGTACTGCTAAAGAAGGAGAGCTGTTTAATACTGCTTTTGCTTTTACTATGTTCGTGTGAAACCCTTTCCCAGTCCACTGAATTTCCTGTTCTCCTGAATTTACCCTGATTTAGCATAAAGCATCATTTTTGTCATCAAATACATTTTTTATTATAAAAGTTTCTGAACTGTTATTAAGAATGATCATTGTAATTCATATACTGATGTCTGTTACATCCTCTGCCAGGTGTTTTAGGTCCATTAACTAATCTTCACAACTATGGTAAAGGTTTAAAGAGATCACTAAGTCTAAAGTATCAAGAAAATATGTGAGAGTCTCTATCCCTGCTAAACAACACCACCACCAAAACCTGTTAGTTTTTTTTATTAATTTTTTAATTTTTTTATAAACATATAATGTATTATTAGCCCCAGAGGAACAGGTCTGTGAATCGCCAGGTTTACACACTTCACAGCACTCACCATAGCACATACCCTCCCCAATGTCCATAACCGCACCACCCTCTTCCTACACCCCTTTCCCCAACCCCCCTCAGTTTGTTTTTTGACATTAAGAGTCTCTTTTGGTTTGTCTCCCTCCCGATCCCATCTTGTTTCATTTATTCTTTTCCTATCCCCCAGCACCTTCCCCCATTGCATCTCCACTTCCTTATATCAGGGAGATCATATGATAGTTGTCTTTCTCCGATTGACTTATTTCACTAAGCATAATACCCTCTAGTTCTGTCCACATCATTGCAAATGGCAAGATTTCATTTCTTTTGATGGCTGCATAGTATTCCATTGTATATATATACCACATCTTCTTTCTCCAGTCATCTATTAACTGGCATCTAGGTTCTTTCCGTAGTTTGGCTATTGTGGACATTGCTGCTATAAACATTTGGGTGCACGTGCCCCTTCGGATCACTACGTTTGTATCTTTAGGGTAAATACTCAGTAGTGCAATTGCTGGGTCATAGGGTAGCTCTATTTTCAATTTTTTGAGGAACCTCCATGCTGTTTTCCAGAGTGGTTGCACCAGCTTGCATTCCCACCAACAGTGTAGGAGGGTTCCCCTTTCTCCCTATCCTCGCCAGCATCTGTCATTTCCTGACTTGTTCATTTTAGCCATT
>ML105499.1:88393-161993 GCA_003697995.1 Taxidea taxus jeffersonii | reverse complement strand
GTCTTCAACATCTTCCTGGCACAGACACAGAACTTCTAAACCATTGGAGGTTCCTAAGCAATAAGAGTGATAAAGATGAAAGGAGCAAGGAGAGTCTTCAGTTATTCACAGACAGTCCCTTTCAACCACACCTGAGTTTAGGTGAATGAGGTAGTCTTTGGAAAGTCCCTAAGGGTGGGGATTAGTTGCCAGGGGAACCCATCCGATGATTAGAGGGTTAGAACTTCAGCTTCACCTCCTGACCTCAGGGAGGGGAGAAAGGCTGAATGGTTGAGTTAATCACAAGTGCCAACGATTCAATCAGTCATGCCTACATGATAAAATTTTCATAAAGAAACTCTAACGAAAGAAGTTCAGAGAGCTTACTGGCAGATGAACACATGGAGATGCCGGGAGGGTGGCATACCTGCACGATGGCAAGGAAGTTTTATGCCCCTTCCTCCATACCTAGGCATCTCTCCCATCTGCCTGTTCTTGAGTTGTATCCTTTTGCAAGAATGGCTCCTAGAACTCAAGAAGACCATTTACTGCTCTATGAACCATTCTTGCAAACTATCAGATCTAAGAAGAAATCATGGGAACCCTTGATTCGTAGCCTGAAGTTTAAAAGCATGGGTGACAGCATGAACTTGCAACTGGTGAGTAAAGGTGGTGGAGGGGAGGCAGCCTTGTGGGACTGAGGCCGTAACGTGTGGGATCTGATATTATCTCCAAGAATAATAATGTCAAAATTGAGCTAAATTGTAGTGCACCCAGTTGATGTCCACTGGAGAGTCAAATTGCTAGGTGTGGGAAAATCCCCACACATTTCATAACCAGAAGTACATGAGTGTAGAGAAAGGAAATACTTTTCCCTTTCTTGTGGCAATGGTGATGTATCAAAACACAATCTGATATTATCACTCCTCTGTGTAAACGTTTTCATGGCTCTTCATTATCTGTTGTCAAAACTTCCCAGCCTGGTGTATCAGAAGACCCTCCTTGACCTGGCACTCTCCTACCTACCTGCCTGGCCTCATCTCCAGCATCTCCCAGCTTAATGGTTTAAGCATTAGGAACTCCAAGCCATTCAACTCCATAGTTTTTCATGCCTTTTACACACTTTTATGCTATGCACACTTGCTCATGCTCTCTGGGCTGAGAACTTCTAACTTATCTTACTCTGTTTAGCTTTTATTCATCCTTCAAAAGTCATCCTAGGCCTAATTTCTTCCAGGAGCAATTTCTATTGACCAACTTTTATCGCATAGTAATTGTGAAGAAAAGACAAAAAGATAGTATTGCAAAGATAGTATTGGGGAGATCTTGAACACCCTTAGCCACCCTTTGTGGCTATTTCAGAAGTGTATGCTGAATAGTGAGGGCTCGTCCAAGAACAGCTGTTGTAGGGTGCCTGGGTGGCTCAGCGGGTTAAAGCCGCTGCCTTTGGCTCGGGTCATGATCCCAGGGTCGTGGGATCGAGCCCCGCATAGGGCTCTCTGCTCTGCGGACAGCCTGCTTCCTCCTCTCTCTCTCTGCCTCTCTGCCTACTTGTGATATCTATCAAATAAGTAAATAAAATCTTAAAAAAAAAAAAAAAAGAACAGCTTTTGCAAGAGCAATATTCCACTCTTTTTACAAACACCATTGTGATGAGATATTTGGGCACCTCTTTCTATATTTTGTTGGAATTTCCTTATATCTTCCATCTAGATGAAAACAAAACAAAATTACTAGGTCAAATGTCCATTTTCACGTCTCTTTTCATATACATATTGCCAGCTATTTTCAGAGTTGCAAAAATATATAATACCACAAGCAGAGTTTTACTGCATCCTGCCCAGCATTATTCTTATTAAAAAAAAATTTTTTTTTGCTCTTGTGAATAGGGAACAAAGCAAGCATTTTATGCTAATTTGCTGAATTTACATACTTGTGATGCTATCTCTTTTTCCATATATTTGTTTGCTAGTGGTAGTTCTTTGTTTAGCCAACCTATTTTAACTTCCATGAGTTTTTTCACAGTTCTCTGATTGACCCTCCTCTATTAATAGCATCCTGTTCGTATTTTATAAATATTTTCTGAAATATTCATGAGGTGTTATTAGATTGGTGTTTTTTTTCTTAATTTATTTCCTTTAGCCTGAATTCTGTCTTTCTTTGATGGCTATTTCTGCTCGTACTTTGCAATCATTCTCTTTCACATTATAGGCTTTGCTCTATGCCAGGTGATTTTTTTTTTTTTTAAATCTGTTTGTGTTTAAGAATGTGACAGTAAAACTAAATGACTGTGTGCTTTGTGTACATGAGCACAGTTTATCCACTGGCATGCTTTGCTTTAGGGTGAGTAGGGTGGGAGCCAGCCACCATGCTGGGAAGCCCTAAAGCAGGGAAAGAAGGCTTTGCTATGAGGCAATGTTATCACAGTCCTGACTTCTCCCCTGAGAAGTGGTTCATTTTCTTTAGAAAAGAAGTCTCTGATTTTCTTTTCTTTTTTTAAGTTGGGCAATAAATACTTGACTTCTGGGGATGTGGTGTGCATGTGCATGAAGGAGGGAGTGGGATGGCTGGAGAGAAATGGCAGTAACGGAATTCTGTTTACATCGTGTCTACGAGCACTTTCTTTCCAGTCATGGGCCTCACTCCCTGATGTTTCAGGGTCCAACTGGGGGCTTAGGAGGGTAGATCCATCAGGCCAGTCCCCATGTTCTAGGCTCCACTCCCTCCTCACCTTGTGCCTAGTCACCACTCCACTATCCACCTGCCGTTATGTAAGAATCGGTTGGAATTTCTTAACCACAATCTCTTTATTGTCATGGTATTTATCAGGATTTCCCCTTTGGACATTGCTGTCCAAATTATTTTTTTTTCCTAAAATCAAGATCTTTGCCTTTTAATTCATTTAATAACGGCTTTCTAAGATTAAGAAACTAATTTGTTTAAATTCACATATGATAAAATTATTTCCTTACTTTCTTCTTACTTTGTTTTATTTTGACATAGAGAAAGTTTTAAATTTTTATCTAGTCATCTCAGTCTTTCCTGTATTTCATTCCATTGCATCTGTATTTGGAAAATACTACTTATTTCAGGTATTTACTACTAGTGAATTCTGTGCTCCCTTGGATTGTCAGTATTTTATTTTCAATAATAAGTATTTCATCCCTCTGAATATAGTTTGGTATATTGCAAATTTTAAAACTTTTGTTTTCTTTTAGGTGAAAAATTCTTTCTTCACACAAAATCTTTTGTGGAAACTTTATTTGTAAAAATGAGAAAATGGACAGGTTTAGGTGAATGGATGTCGGGGGTGGGGGGTGTTATTCACTCAGTCCTATCTCACTCTTCTGCTTTCTTTCATCTCTGGTCCTATATTCGAGAGTGTCCTAAGTTTTTTGAGAAGTAGATTAAAAAACACTGAGATATGATGTAAAATGAAAGTCAAAATTGATTCTATTCCTAACTTGCCAGGCAATTATCCAAAAACTAGTCACCGGTAACCCTTTCCTTCCCCCACTGAATTTTGAAATTTTTATGATACATTAAATAATTACACACAACACACTCTAGTTGGAGGCCCTCTTTCTGTTCCATTGACCTGTTTTTATACCAGAACTCTTACTGTTTTACTCAGTATAGAATTGTTTTCATATACAATAAGGCTGATACCCATTCATTACCCGTTTTCCCAAAATTAAAAAAAAAATACTCTTATTACCTTTGCATTATTCCAAAGGGTCCTAAGAAAAACTATATTACCTTTGGGTGGGATAATTTCAAAATGTTAGAATTCCAGCCTGTTAATTTTTGTTTGATTCTCTGAGATCTTATTGATGTTCACCAAGCTGCCTTATCTTACGTTGATAGCACTATATTAAAATAGCATACTTGTGTTCCTGTTCGTCTCTTTTTGGTTCTGTAATAGATTTTCTCCTTAGGTATTTTATTATTCTGACTCTGTTATCTGGCACTCAGTATTAGTTCTTATGAAATGATGAGCTTAAAATCCATCTGTGTGGCCCGTCCATAAGATGTTCAGAAAGAATGCAGTCAGAGGTTGAAGACCAGCAAGAAGATCGTTTGATCAGGATGGAATGACACTGCCAAAAGCCCTAATAGATGCCAAGGCTGTTAGAATGAAAAAGGCCTCAGTGCCAGAGAGTCAAAGAGGAAGGCAGGGATAAAGTAGGGCTTGGGGAAGGGGGGTTAAGTGGTGGGTCCCAAAGAATAAATAGCTTGGAATGAGAGCTGGCTGTGTGTTACAAGAGAAAATAGGAGGATAGGAAGTTTGAGTAGCTTCAGAAGTGTGAGGTGCGATCAAGACTGTATGAAAAAGATACAAGGGAGAAATAACCCTGGGCTTGCTCTGCCAAAAAGCAGTATCTTGTCGGAAAAGGAGGGCCCTGCTACACTTTCAGCTGAATTTGGGTCTTCTTATTTCTTTGTCACAGGAAAAAAAAAATGGGGAAAAAATAACATGTCCACTTTTAAGTGAATCTTATTATAAATTCTACTGCATTTGAAATTAACACCACCACCTTCATTTCCATTTGCTTGAGTTTGCTTCATCTAAGTCCCTTTTACTTTATGTGTGGCCTATCTGTATCAATTTTGTTTAAACCGTAACTTTCGTAATCAGAAAGTAGCTGGATTAAAAAAAAAAAAGAATCCAAGGTGGGAATCTTTGCTTTTTAGTTAAATGAAACCACTTACACGGATGGCTGTGCTAGAGATTGGGGGGTGGGGTGGGTGGGTGCTGGTCACTGAAGACCTGTGCTCCTCTACCATAATGTAGAGAAAGGCTGGTTAGCCAGGGGTTGAATCTCGGGGTGTCATAATGTGAGCCAAGTGGGTGTGTCCTCTCCCCCCCTACTCTTCTCCCATATTCTGGCTGGATGTCAATGCCCATGGTGACACTTGAAACTGGAGATGTCAGAGCCTTTCAGCTAACTCCCTGAAAAAAACCAGAAGAGCAACCCTCACATCCTTTATTGCTAATAATGCACGTTAGATAGTTTGGTGAGCAAAAACCAGACTTTTATTGTGTAAAAGCGCTGAAATCTTAGATATTATTTATTATAGCAGCTAGTGTTACCCAAACTTATATGATTATTTAGCTTTTTCTATTTCAGTTTTATGTTTATAGATTAAAAATATATTTATATTTTTGTTTATTTTTATGTTTTATGTTATTTTTATGTTTTTATTTTTATGTTTTTCAATTGTTGTTTATTGGCAAAGGTTCCTTTGTGATACATGCTACATTCTGTATTCTGTTATATATGTCAATGTTTTGTGAAACAAATACCTTGTTTCAAAATACACTTTTGGCTGAAAACTAAACCTATAGTTATCTTATTAGCAAAATTGAAATAATGAGTTACGGCTTTTTGCGGGAGAGACAAGGAACTTCATGTTTCATACTCCACTCATACTCCTCATTCTTCTTCTACAGGTTTTTGCTGGTTTCATCTGGAGTCACAAGTTCCATCATTTAAAAATGTGTTATTTTTCTATTTTTTTCCTTCTATTTTTGCAACCAATGGTTTGGTGACAAACCATTTCCCGATTACTTTTCTTGTCTCCACTTACTGTTATTTCCTTGGCTGATTTTGGTTGACACAATTTACCATCGATTCACTTTCTAGTGAGAAGAGCATCTTTTAGTAACCTTTCCGAAGTTATCCCTGACTGATGTATTTTCTGTGGCTTCTGGCATCTGAGCATGTCTTCTTGTCACCATTACACATGGACAACAACTTAATTATGGGAATATTGGAATATTGCCTTTTCTTCTTTTTCTCTGGAAGTTCTATAGGAATCTTCTCAATTGTCTTTTGATATTCATTTTTGCAGAGGCCAATCTAATTTTAATTATTTCCAAAAGCAAAGTTGTGTGTGTGTGCATGTGTACCAATAATGCTTACAAGTTCCTGCATAAAGCAAGAAATTAAAGCTTTACCAGGCTCTAGGTAGTAATCTCTGTTCCTAATTTTTGTCTGCTACATGTTTAGCCCTGTTAATGTCTAGGTTCTCATATTCGATCTTGAAAGTTTTTTATATCTTTGCTTATTATTTCTGATCTTTTTGCTCTGTTCTTTATAGCTATTTAGATTTCAATTCATCTTTTCTCTTTTTATGTAATCACTTAGACGTCTGGGGACATTTCTCAAATTTAGCCTCTATATCATTGACTGGAATCTTTATAGGCTTAAACCTTATTTTTTGTTTTTCTCTTTTTCTTTTTTTTAAGGTTTTATTTATTTATATTCAGAGAGAGAGCGAGAACGGGAACACAAGTGGGGGAGGGGTTGGGAGAGGGAGAAGCAGGCTTCCCGCTGAGCAGGGAGCTCCATGCGGGGCTCAAACCCAGGACCCTGGAATCATGACCCAAGCCGAAGGCAGATGCTTAATGACTGAGCCACCCAGGAAACCCAGCTTAAACCTCATTTTTTCTGTTTCTAAGGAAGTTAATATTATTTTGTTGAGTGCGTTTTTCATTTTATTCTACTTTCTACTCATCTCCTCCTGCTAATGTCAGGAGGGTTGATTGAGGTGCCTTGGGGAGCCTGGCAAGGGTAGAAGTTTAGGCTCTCTATTTGGCCTTTGCTAGAGGAGATGAGGGGTGCGGAGCTGTAGTTTTTTCTGTGGTATTTACTGGAGTAAACAGTTATTGTCTAAGCATTTCTATCCTGCTAGGCTATCTCTTTCTGTTTTGTTTCTTTTTGTTTTGTTTTGGTAAGACTGAGCAGGTTTTTACTGGACCTCTGTGGCCTGCTCCCACTGTTTTCACTGCTTAGTCTGGAATATAGGAGACGCAAAGGAAAACAGGTCTCTCACCACTGGGTCCTTCCTTTGGTCCCCAGGTCTCTAGCCAGTCACCTTCTTCTCTCCATCTTTGTCTTCTTATATTTGTTTTATTCTTTTTTAAAACAATTTATTTATTTGAGAGCGAGCGAGTGAGCACGCTCTGGGGAGGAGCAGAGGAAGAAGGAGAAGCCAGCCCCTGGGTGAGCAAGGAGCCCAGTGCAATGTGGGACTCCATCCTGGGAATGCAGGATCATGACCCAAGCCAAATGCTGATGCTTAACCGACCGAGCCACCCAGGTGCCCCTTATGTTTGTTTTATATATAAGACTCATGGTTTTTAGTGGTACTCAGTGGGAAGAATAGGGAAAAGGGCATCTACTCCATACTCCAGAAGCGGAAGTCTTTAGCTGAAAATTTAAAGATAAATTGTAAACAATGGGAGGCAGTGAAGTCCTGTCCTTTTTTCTATTCTCCAGTCAAATCATCGTAATTTCCATTGTCAAAGAATGGTGCTAGTTTCCTGGTTTGGTCTACCTTTACTAGTCAGATGCACAAAGAAAGCCAGGTCACCTCTGTAAAATGTGATGAAGCCATAACAATCCTAAAACAGTTGATATTTTAATTCTATAGTTAATTTCAGAATCATTTTTACTGCTTTCCCTACATTATAGCTTTGACTCATTTGTCTTTCAAAGGACTAGTAAACCTTGATTTGCTTTAGCAGCTTTGAATGGATTTTTATTGTTTCTTACCACTGCCTTTCAACTCATGTAATTTGAAAACTAAATGCAAACTGTAAAACTCAATCAATCTGGTAGTATTCCTTTAATATCAATTTTTATATAATTAGCCCCCAAACTGTGTTCAATTACCGACAATTAATCTTATGCACTTTGAGGGACAACACTAATTTCACACTTAGTAGCATTTAAAAGGAAGGTGGTGTGAGTCCTATAGGGGAAAAGTACCTCCCTAAGGAGTTACGCTTTATTATCACTGCCTGGAGAATAAAAGTGCTTTCCCATTGTACTCCACCATAGGTGCCCACATTTTCTGTAACTCCAGACCAGTAGAATTGTGTCACAAACACACAAGCAGAATCACACATACTTTAATTACAGTTTTCAGTGAGACTGCCAGTTTTTTTAAAAAGATCCTGAATTTTCCATGTTCTTTTGACAATTTTCTTGAGTTAGTATTCTTAATGCTATATGGTTAATTGTTCCATTGAGACTGATTGTGAGATGCCAAACAATGGAGCCACAATAGAACAAGGAATGAGAATGACAGCTGGTGGAAAGGTAGAAAATTGTGGAAAACTCCTTATTGCAGAAGAAATGTGCATAAGAATTAAGAAACTCCAAAATGAGAATGTATTTAGTCAGTACTCAATACATGTTATAATGTACATGACTCTTTTTATATATTCTGGTTCTTTAAAAATTGTACCAATTTTCAATTGACAAATTATATCTTATTACTGACTTGGATGTATGTAAGTACTTCCCCTAATAGTCGGTGTCTAAAGATGATATCATCAAGTCTGAATCATATTAAAATAATATTTGAATACCATTTTAGTGTCCCCTAATAATTCAAAGTCAACTATTATGAAAAAGCCAAACTTTGAACCATCTCCTTGTGTCAAAAAAATTATGAATACATGTCGTATTGTATGCACGGTGTTTAGCAAAAGGTGCACACATATCTGTTTACTTTGGTCTTTCATGACTTTGACCTTTTAGGCGCTTCTTGTTAGTAATTGGGTGATGAGGAGTTGTAGCCAATTTTAATGTTTGTAATTCATACTCAGATATGCAAATTGGTGAACACATTATAAATTTTTAAAATTATAGGGACAATTTATAGTGCAAAATGGCATTGCTCCAGGGGGTGAGCAGTGGCCTGGGAACTCAGAGCTGTGCATTTTAATTTCCATTAACTCTCAGTGTGATCACAGGCACAGTACCTTAATCTCCCTGTACCTTGGAATGTTCATCGACAATATATATGAAACAATGTCCTTCCTGTAGTTGAGGTGAGAACTAAGTACAAAGCAGAATGGCTCAAAATGAAAGAACACTATATATACATACCACATAAGACCAATATGAAGCTAAAGACTATACCGGCTTAGTGAAGAATGCATTGTGTCATTTACACAAAGATAAGACAAATGACCCATTGTCACAAGAAGTCACCATATCCCAATTTACAAATGTTATTAACGTTCATGTAACATAAGAAATAAATATTTTGTAGTAGCCATCAGACACTTATGTGGGCATTGATTACTAAATGAGCTTTATTCTTTATGCTATGTTTTCTTCAGTGCTATATACATCTTTCAAATGTATAACAGTGCATTTAAAAATGCTTTCTTAGGTATAGTTTTTAAAGGAAGACATTTTCCCCTCTCCCTAACAATGACTAGGTTTCCATTAAGTACTTAAACTTTACACCAGGAAAACAAAAAATCATACAAAGGACTTCAACTTGAAAGTAGGACATTATGAAATCACACTCCAATTCATGGTAATTCACAGCAAAGAGTAAGTCTGTATTTTTAAACCTCTCTAGTTGTCCTACCTGTTAAATGATACAGTGTATCCTGGGAGCCACAGAACACATAAGTGCAACTGGTGAGTTGATGATGGAATTTGAGCCTCTTTACTTTTCCATATATTGAAATATCCATCTTTTTAGCTTAATAAATAGCTCTGCAACATTGGATTTCAGCAGGGAGGCCATTCTCCAGTTGTGGAGCAATATAATTTTGAGTCCTAGTGTCTTCCTGAGGCTCCCTTGCATTGTGAAGCTCATATTCAGAAAGCTCTAGCAAACTAACACCTGCTAAACATAAATCACATGCAGAAATCTACAACTGGACAAGCTCAGGAAGATATAATAGATCAAATCCATGAAGAACCTCATAATGAATTAAGAAAACTTTAAACTTAATCCTATAACCTGACAGGCAGTCAGCAGACTGACTTATGGAGAACTGTAATATGGGAATTAGACTGAATGCCAGATGGCTTCTAGAAGTAAAATTAAAAAAAAAAAAAAAGAATAAACTGCAGTCAATGATAAGCACAGGTAGGTAGTCTGACAAAGAAGACATAGTAACTACATTCTGAAATAACACACTCTAATATTTTACACTATAGTCTCTTTCTTTTGTTTCTCCCAGCCAGCTTGACAGAAAGTAGTAATGTCTGACTAGTTACACACCTAATACCAGATGCCAGTTTGAACAGGTGCAAAAACAAAGAATAGGACATTTCCATTTGGAACATCATCAGCCTTCCTCTTTATATGTAGTCTCTGATATGCTTTCCTGGCGCTCACCTACTAGGTTTCTTATTGCTATTCCCCTGCTTGGGAGAAGTTCCATTTGCCAAATGCATGACATGTTTCCTTAGCCAATGGAAAGAGTTAAATAGAAGAATGACCAGCTAATTTATTTGGGACCTGGTCTAGTTCCAACAGTTCCCTGTGAGAGGATGCAGTGCTGGAATTTTGAGATCACTCTGTGTGAAAATATGCCTGTTAACTTGTTCCCATTTGCCACATAATTGTCAAGGACCATGGCATACCAGTGAAAGACAGTGGAAATTAGCACTGCCAATTATCAATGTTAAATGTATGGTCAGTCAGTACTAGTGTCTCAAACAAACAGGCAACTTGTTCCATACAGTCAGTTGGTAAATTGGATGCAGACAGACAGAGGAACACAATATCCCTTCTCTGTAGGTGGTCTCTGTTTCATTAGGTTTCCAATTGATGTTGCTGCACAGTAATCCCAAAATGTGTGATGGGAACATCACTCTCATTTTTCATTAACACTCCCTCGCAAACATATTGGAGGCAGGTACAAAACAGATTTTGCCAGGCTTACTTTTATCCTTTTGGAGACTACTGTGTATCCAACATCACTGTGGGGTGCTCAGTTTCTACTTTTTAGAGTCGCTGTTTGATATGATCAATTTCCTTAAAGATGTTGTGGAAGTAGTGGGAGAGCTGCTGATCATTAAGAGACAAGTGAGTTAGGAAAATCAGCTTATATATAATAATGAATAGTAATATGGCTACTGAAGTTCAGTGGGACAAGAAAAAGCAGAGATAGTGTTTATTGTCTCAGGAAAGCTACCAGAAATGTGTAAATCATGAAATTTTTTTGAGAGATCTTAGACATCATCCAGACTTTTCTTCATTTTCATTTCATAAGCAAGGGAATTGAAGCTTACACTGGTTCTGGCTTTCCCAAAGCAATGCAATTATTGGCAACAGCTAAGACAGGAATGTAGGGCCTCTAACTTGTGTTCTATCCAATATTCCACATTCAGCCTATAATACATAGGTGTGGGTAACTATCAAGAACTACATAATTCATACCTCCTGTTTCCATAAGCTTCCATCATAGCTTCTATTTATGAAGTTATATCAACACATCTAAAATATTCCCCAATTTTTGGCTTTAGGAGATCATTCAGCATTATGATTATCAGAAGCAGCATTCATTTCCTGGTGTAAATGGTGAAGTGTTACACATTTCTGGTAGATTTCCTGAGACAATAGGCATCATCTTTGTTTTTCCTAATGTCACCTAACTTCAATACCCACAGTACTGTTGGCTTGAAAGCCTGCCCCGAATCCCCACCCAGTGTTAGAGAGAATGCCACACTCCGTTGCCTGTATCCAGGAGCGTCATTCCCAAGATGATGGTGAACACTTCTCATATGGCCAGCTCCTTTTGTCTGACTCCAGAAAAATAGCTGCTTCCTGCATTGCTGGGTAACTGGGCTCTGTCTACATGGTAGGGCTCTGGTTGAAGTATGTTTTGGATTAATGAAGGAGACCCAGTACATAGGGCTTACCCAATCTGGTGCAGTCTCAGGGGCAACTCTGACTAGATGGGTCCCATGTTTTTCTCTTCTGCTCTCATTAAACCATATCTTTATTCCCTGTGCTCCTGGGAATTTCTTGCTCAGTAAGTGGAGAACCACTATCCCTCAGTTATAGGGATACCCAGAATACTGAATCATAGCACTTCCTCACCCCCCGGATTATTCATCTAACTAGTTTAAAGACAGTGTAATCATTCCAGAATATGAATATCAAGGAAAACAATGACTGTATTCAAACTGTCTGAAATGCTTGAGAATATATGCATAAACACAGACTCCTTTATATACATCACAGACTTTGCTCAAGTTTTCCACCATGTGTTGTATTCATCTCTTTGCCACAAATGTTAGGAGTGAATTGATACTATCTACTGCGGTTCATCTTTATTCTATTGTAAGACCATCCAATCTTTGTCACCCAGAAGAGTGTTATATAGGTAACAGTAGCAAATAAAATAAAAATGGATGACAGACTTCAGTTGCATTATTTTATTATAATTGAAAGTCATGGAATTAACCTATTTCTTATGGTATCAGTAAATAAGAACATATTAATAACATAATCAAAACAAATGGTAAGTATACTAAGGGCATCACAGTGCCTCCAGAAGTACATTAATTTCACGTGTAAAATTGAGCTGCCTCTTGCAGATTTATCAGCAAAAGTAAACAAATAAAAATGATTAGTAAGCTGAGAAACTTAAAAATATATGTAATAGTCACTCAGGTTCTTTGGAAAATTGTTTTCCTGATTCATATCAATACAAATACTTTGATTAAATGGAATTACTTAATTACAAATATTTGCTATTATGCCACTTTAATGTCATATATGTATATGTTAAAATTCACCATAATGAGATCATATTAACATCACTGTTTCAGGATAATGTTCAAGTAATTTCACTTTCTTCATATGCCTAGCTTGAGTAAAAGGATCTGTTGGGTTTCATCAGAGTGTACGTGATATGGACAAGACCTTCTGTTCTCATTAGTAGGTTTCTCTATCAAGACGGTATCTTTCAGAAATCTTCACGTACATAGGTTCAGAGTCACTTGGGAGGTAGTCAAACCTAAAACAGGTGTTTTTATAATTTGGTTTCCAGATGGATTATGATGTTAGAAACACTGAAAACTCCTTGGAGGAAATGAATTAGGAATTTAAATATCCAACTAGTCAAATTTGGGATATAGCTATACTGTCACAAGGAAACCATATAATTTGCCACAAATGGTCTATGTCAATTTGGGCAATGACAAATGGCAAAGAAATATACTAAAAAATGGGAAGTTGTAGTATCCGTACCTATAATACTGCAAATAAGAGAAAACCTAACTCAAGACAGCCTAAATGATAGAGACTGATTGCTCAAGCAAGGGAAATAAAGAGGTAGAGAAGACTACAGAGGTGCTTGAACCAGAGACTTCAGCATGCTGTCAAAGGCCCAGTGTTCTTCCACCTCTCTAGTCAGTCTCTGTGGGTGATAGTGAGGACCTCCTCCCAGGGCTGCTTCCCATGTGGTGCAATGATGGTGTGCAGCCTCCCAGGAATTCCATGCTTCCTCTTCATTGGACAAAAAGTCACCAAGCAAGTCAATGAGATTCTCCTAGAGCTGGGAGGCTGGGAGTAGGGTTAACTTAACCTAAAAATGTGGATTATGTAGGGAAAGAGTAAATATATACCCCCATCCACTCAATAGAGGCAAGGGCCTCTATTACAAAAATATGTAAATTGAGCCTTACAAAACATGAGGTTTTAGGGAAATGTAGGGTCACATTTTTATTAGCAGTAACAATAAGGAAAGGTATATGAATTTTTTTTAACTTTCCTTCTTTCTTTTTTTATTGCTGAGGTCACTTTTAACTTTCACATCCAATCACCTTTACTGCTTTTTTCTTTCCTTCTTTTTAGGCCATGAAAAATACGGAAAATCTCTCAAGGACTAACAATCAGAGCTGCCTCATTGACAAGGGAGGTTTCGGTTGCAAGAAGACCTAAAACAAGGATTCTAAGTCAAACACTCTAGGGCAATTTGAGGTTGCATTTAAGATTCTCTGCCTATAGCAGTAGCTTATCTGTTATGTTCAACTGATGTATAAGCATTGTGCAGAAATACTCTATTACAGTCCCTCATGACATTAGCACTGTACCTCATCATATGCTTGTAGATAGAAATTTGGTCTACTTAATTCAAATTATGACTCTTCCCCAAAAGCTGAACTTGAAAATTAAATTTATCTACACAATTGATCGACCTAAGTCTTTATTGAATACCTACTCCATATCTAGCAGTGAGCAAGGTGTTATAAAATAAAACATGGAAAACTAAGTCCCTTTTAATAGGTTAAGCATTTCCCATTTCAAGTAAGAAATTTGATACGATGTCCTGAAGAGTTGTTCAATTTATATGGCAAATATCAATACTTTGGCTGGATGGTTTTATCAACAAAGAAGGAAGCAGTGAAGAATTGTCATGAAAAGGAAGAAAGAAAGAAAGAAAGAAGGAAAGAAGGAAAAAAGGAAGGAAGGAAAGTCACACTGACTGCAACCCTCCCATCTCAAGAGAATTGACTTGATTAATCTGAAGAAAATTAAACCCTTTGGGGTCTGTATTTCTGGGGAGTTGCAGTTGGCTTTGCATGTAGTGCTTATTCTCCTTTAGAAAATTAGCTTGTATGTTCAAATCAGTGACAAGGGAAAAGCAAATTTCTCCTTCAGACAAACAAAAGTTCATAGATAGGAAAGAAAGTTGAAGGAATCTGTAAGTCCTTTCCTCTTTGTACTTAAGGAATGCATGTGCATTGCTGTAGTAAAGGAGAAAAATGAAAGGAAAAGATTCTCCTCAAGAATCTCTCTTTGAATTTCCTATATAGGCTTAGAAAACAGAATCACAAACATTGTTTACTCGGAATAATACTTTTCTGTCACATGTAAGCTATTTTATTTGGGAAATACATTTGTTTACCCAATAAAGAAATTTGGTAATTTAGGTAAAAATTTAAAAAGAATAAAAGAAAAGTGACTCATGTACTTCTGAACATATTTGTTATTGCTCATATGGTCAAATACTAGATAGAATTTCCCCCAATTTTCATTTTTTTCTTTTGTAAATATCTTTACAAATCTAGTACAGTTTGTGAAAAACTCTTTCATTTATCAATTTCACTAGGCAAACTCAAGTTCTAATCTGTGTCTAACACCTCAGTATTTTAATTTCTATTCATTTCCTTTTTGATATGTGAGACTTCTTGTTTAATTAGTGGAATGAGTAGTAGAATCTGAGGTCTCAAATTATTTGCCAAAGTTACTGAGTTCTCTCCTTAAAGCTGATCAGATAGGCTTTCTTTCCACCATCCTATTATAGGAGGTTTTTGTAAACTAGTGTTATAAACGATTATTTTTAGTTAAGAGAAGCCCCAGGAAAGATTAAAAAAAATGGATATAAAGACATTCCAGTTCTTGATCTTATCTTTTTCTCATCTCAACCTTTAGAGAGTCTTGCTGGAAGAACACAAGGAAAGGCAGGAAGGCTTCTTACAGATCTTTGAGACCTCCTTCCACTCAAATCCCAGGGGAGCTAGAACGCTATACCTCTGTGGTTCAAAAAGTCTTTGGACCAGAAAAGGGGCCTTTATCTGCCAACATTTCAAACATATTCAATCAAATATTGATCTAGAAAATCAGCTACTTTTTCCTCTAGCAAAGAAATTAAATTAGTACTACCTACTGAAGGCCTCTACATGGTCCTCGGGAAGATAATGATGGTACCCTAGGCTATTCCTAGGATCAAAAGTTTATATGGACACCAAACTGATTTAACATTTTCTGTCATGCATGGAGACAAAAGGGTGAAAGATCTGCTTGCCAATAGTAATGTGCTGGAGATTATCTCATGTGGCGAGTCGTTGCATCAAGAAGCCAGGTTATGGTTTTCAAATCCATCTCATCTCTGAAAATAAAAGAAATGGAATGTGGCCTATTTCACCTCACTGAAAGGTTTTCATCACCAGAAATATCTGATGGTTCTTATTCAAGTTGGCAGTGGCATATGTTTCTCTGACTCATAAACAGTCTCTCTCACTCTCTCTCTATTGTATCCTGTTTCCAAGAAGTACCTGATGTTATGTTATTAAAGAACAGGAGCTTTGTCTGACTATTCTTCCATAAATACAAGGATATCAAAAAATAACAAAAAGCTCCCCAAATTCTAAAATCCCTTGAGTTTTCAAGCCTCACTTATGAAATAATGTATTCAAGTTGGTGTGTGATATAAAAGATAATCTTCAGACACCACAAACTATAAGACTGTGACAGCCCAATTTTAATTAGAAATTTTAGGTTGCGGAGAAACTTGTCTCTTCCAATAGTACCTTTGATTTATTTTCAAGTCACATTTGTACTTTTAAAAAGGTATTTTCTTGGGCCATATCTTTGAATTTACCTTTCCTTAATCAAGGAAACAAGAATGGATTACATACCTCACAAATTGTACTTGCTCTAGTCAATATTTTCGTGAGTTAATAAAACTAGGAAACTAAACATCACCCTTTCTCTTTTGAAACTTACATATGGTAACAGTGGCCATTGGTATTGTGAACCTATGAATTACAAGGCAGCCTTTACTACGTGTGAACAGCCACTGGGTAAAAATAATGCTTCTCAAATTATGGAATTGTTATTGTTTGACAGAAAGGTTAGGCATCTTAGGCAAGATGGGGCATAATTTGGAAATCCAGCACTGACTTTGGGTTTTTAAAGGCACTGACCTTAGACCCTTTGTTAGGGAGATTGTTTCAAACACCTTCAGCATAGGTCACTCAGTTAACTGTTTTGACTGAGTTGACTGATGATACAACCTCACTATTTCTCTGCATTGACTTGTTTTCAACATTATGGCAATGCAGTCAAAAGAATTATGGGCCGATACATGTTCTTGAGCAAGTACTGCCTGTCGGCCACTTTGCTAAGTGAAAAGATTAATTGCAAATTTAAGAACTAAGGAGACCTGACTTAACAATCCATACAGAAAAATACATATATAAGAAGAGTCAGGTTATGGGAAGCTTAGTAAGAGTCTATGATATGATGTGACTTTCAAAATAACTCAAGAGTTTTCAAATGATTAACAGAAGACCAGGTTATAGATTATGAAGGGAATAGACATCTGTATATTTGACACCAGTCCCATATTTTAGTCTTCTTCTCTGGAAAGTTGCATGTTAAAATCACTATTGAAAATCTGGTGGTGTCCCAAGGAGTTAAATCCATATGGTGAAGGGTCCAGAAATCATGTCTATGAGAAACATTTAAATAAAGTGGGATGCTCTGCAAAGAGAAGACAAGGGAGATTGTAATAGTGTCTTTAAATAATTAATATGCTGTCATGGAAGATGAATTAGATAATGTTGTGTAGCCATACATGACAGACCTTAGACAAACCAAAAGGTGGAAGTTGCAAGATTATCTGGTTTAACATTAATGAAGAAACTCTTAACAATAAAACCTAGTTGAAAATGTAACAAGCCACTTTCTGAAGTGTGGGTTCTGTAGCAAACGGTGACTTGAATAAAGCATTTTTCCAAGAATACTATGGAAAGATTTCTTACATTTACTGAGACATTAAACCAAAAATTTCAGGCCTCTCAAGTCTGAATTTCTATGATTTCTTTTTCTTTTTCTTTTTCTTTTTGAATTTCTATGATTTCTTATTACAATTGCTAGAAAAGCCCATCTTCTAGAATGCCCAGATGTAAAATTTTATTCTTTTTGCAGAAAGGTAGTGATGGTCTATCACATGGAGAATGAGAATAAATACCATTTGTCTCTGATCTCTAGGTGCTACAGTCTACCAGAGAAAACAAGAATTTGAGAACAGAAATGACTCAGATGAAATCAATACTGTGATCAGTTGTATGCAAAGTTCTCTGAGAAAACATGATAGTATTTAATCCTGATGGAGGTGGAAGTAAGGGAGAGGTAGAAAAGCTTAACAGAGAAACCAGCAGAGAATTCTCCCTGGTTTTGCTTTCTTTTGGAGATATGGATAAAAAATGAAAAGTGTCAATAACCCAAAGCAGAGAACATATTTTATTATCTTCTACCAAAGTATTTCAGTTTACTATGAGAAATACTCATATGAGATTAATACAGTATGGTTCTGCACCCAACATTAAGTACTATATCTAATACAGAGGATAAAGAGGTGGGGATAGGCTCTGCTATAATGTTTCATATAAGAGCTACAGGGCTTATATACCATGTTGGGCATAATATGCTTTATAAACATATAAACAAAATTGCATAAATCCTAACACTTATATAATTTTACACCCAAAGTATTTTATTTGTTTTTACTAAATATTTATACCTGGAGATGTATGATCTCCTTTTCCTATCATGGCTTTAATTAAAAAAAAAGCAGACACTTTATTTATTTGAGAGAGAGAAGGGAGCATGAACAGCAGGGAGAGGGAGAGGCAGACTTCCTGCTCAGCAGGGAGACAGATGCCAGCATGATCCCAGGACCCTGGACCACAACTCAAGCCAAAGGCAGATGCTTAACTGACTGAGCCACCCAGGCGCCTCATGAACAGAAACTTCTCCAAAGAAGACATCCAAATGGCTAACAGACACATGAAAAAATGTTCATCATTATTAGCCATCAGGGAGATTCAAATCCAAACCATATTAAGATACCACCTTACACTGGTTAGAATGGCCAAAATTAACAAGACAGTAAACAATAAGTGTTGCAGAGGATGTGGAGAAAGGGGAACCCTCTTACATTATTGGAGGGAATGCAAGTTGGTGCAGCCACTTTGGAAAACAGTGTGGCGATTCCTTAGGAAATTAAAAATAGAGCTATCCTATGACCCTGCAATTGCACTACCGGGTATTTACCCCAAAGATACAGATGCAGTGAAAAGAGGGGCCATCTGTACCCCAATGCTCATGACAGCAATGGCCACAGTCACCAAACTGTGGAAAGAACGAAGATGCCCTTCAAAGGATGAATGGATAAAGAAGATATGGTCCATATATACAATGGAATATTATGCCTCCATCAGAAAGGATGAATACCCATCTTTTGTATCAACATGGACAGGATTGGAGGAGATTATACTGAGTGAAATAAGTCAAGCAGAGAAAGTCAATTATCATATGGTTTCACTTACTTGTGGAGCATAAGAAATAACATGGAGGACATTAGGAGAAGGACAGGAAAAGTGAGTTGGGGGAAATCAGAGGGGGAGATGAAGCATGAGACTGTGGACTCTGAGAAACAAACTGAGGGTTTTGAGAGGGGGGTGGGGATATGGGTGAGCCTGGTGGTGGGTATTAAGGAGGGCATGTATTGAATGGAGCACTGGGTGTGGCACATAAACAATGACTCTTGGAACACTGAAAAAATTAAATTAAAAACAAAACCAAAACACTTTATTGAGATTTAATTAACATACCATACAATTCATACATCTGAAGTGCATAATTCTTCTGTTTTTAGTATATTCACAATATGTACAACTATTACCATAGTTAATTTTAAAACATTTTCATCACCTTAAACTTCACTCATTCCTTTTAGGTATGATTCCCTAGACTCCCATCCCCCACAGCCCTAAATGACAACTGATTAACTTCATATATTTGCCTATTCTGGACATTTCATGTAAATGGAATCATATAATATACTGTATTTTATGACTAACTGTTTTCACTTAGCATAAAGTCTTCAAGGTTCATCCATATTGTCATATATGTCATTGCTTCATTCCTTTTTATGGCCAAATAATATTCTGTTGTATGGATTTGCCACATTTTTTATCCAATTATCAGTTGATGGGCACTTGGGCTCTTTCTGTCTTTGGCTATTATGAATAATACTACTATAAACATTTGTGTACAGGTTTTGTTTTGTTTTGATTTTCATTTATCTCAGGTCTATAACTGGAAGCGGAATTAGTGAATCTTAAGAAAATTAAATGTTTGACTGAGAAACTGCCAGACTGCTTTGCGAAGTGACTGCACTGTTTTCGAATGGTTGCTAACTCTAGTAGACTGCAGCACCTTGAGATCAGAAACAATGTATGGTATTTATTTATATATATTCTTATTCTTATTCTCCACGGTGATAGACCTTCACTAGTAGTGTATGAGGGTACCAGTTTCTCCACCTCTTCATCAACGGTTGTCACTATTTGACTTTTTACCTCTAGCTATCTTAGTGAGTGTAATGTATCTTGTAGGAATTTTGATTTGCACTTCCCTAATGGCAAATGATATCAACCATATTTCCATGTCATTGTTGGCCATTTGTTTATCTTTGCAGAAATGTCTACCTAGACATTTTGCCCATTTTAAAGATTTAGTTATTTGTTTTTATATTATTGGTTGTAAACGTTCTTTAAATATTCTAGATAAAAGTCTCTTATCAGATACATGATTTGTAAGTATTTTCTCCCACTCTGTGATTTGTTTTTCACTTTCTTTCCAGGGTCCTTTGAAGTACACGTTTTTAACTTTGATGAAGTTCCATCTATCTATTTTTTTCTTTTATTGCTTCTACATTTGTGTCAGATCTAATAATCTATTGCCAGATCTGACATCATTTAGGTACATCCTATGCTTTCTTCTAAGAATTTTACAGTTTTAGCTCTTATCTTTAGGTCTTTGATCTATTTTTCATTAATGTTTATATATAATGTGAGGTGAAGATCTTAGTTCATCCTTTTGGATGTGGCTATCCTGTTGTTGTCCCAGCACCATTTTTTGAAAAAGACCATTCTTTTCCCATTAAATGATCTTGGGACCACTCTCAAAATAAGTTAACAAAAGTTACATGGAATTATGTTTGGACACTTAACTCTATTCTATTGATCTGTGTGCTTATTTTTGTGCCAGTATCACTTTCTCTTGATTATTATTGCTTTGTTATGAGTTTTAAAATTTGCAAATGTATGTCCTCCACCTTTATTCTTTTTTAAGACTTTATAGCTACTCTAAGTCCTATGTAGTTCCCTATGAATTTTAGAATCACTTGTTAATTTCTATAAAGAAACCCACTGAGACTCTGATAGGAATTCTATTGAATCCATGGATTAATATTGGGAGTATTGTCATCTTAACAATATTAAGTCTTCTAATCTATGAATATGAGATGTTTTATTTAGATCTTTAGTTTCTTTCAATAAAGAAAGTTGAGTTTTCAGAGTATAAGTTCTGCATATATCTTGTTAAATTTATTTGCAAGTGTATTATTCTTTTAATGTCCTCTTAAATGGAATTGTTTCCTTAATTTCATCTTCAGATCATTTATTGCAGGTGGGTCGAAATACAATAGATTTTTGTGTATTGATCTTGTAGCCTGCAACTTTTTTGAGTTCTTTTCATTTGTTCTAACAATTTTTTATTTTGTTTTATTTTTTAAAGATTTTTATTTATTTATTTGAGAGAGAGAACACAGAGGGAGAAGGAGAAACAGATTTCCCATTGAACCTGAGGCGTGACTTGATCCCAGAACCCTGAGATCATGACCCAAGCAGACGGCTGCCTGTTAACTGACAGCCACCCAGGCATTGTAATTCCAAAATTTTTTAGTAAGTTCCATAAGATCTCCTAGAACAAGATCATGTCATCTGCAAATAGAAAAAGTTTATTTTCTTCCTTCTGATTTGGATACCTCTATTGTAGCTTTTTAGAAACTGTACAATAGAGAGGGAAAGAGAGAGGTGCAGTGCTAAAATACACCTCAGGGGCAAAGCTGGAATCAAGGAGTTCATGATCACCACTAACAGCTGGATGATACTGCACTACTTACAAAAGACTTTCAAATAATTCCTATTTCAATTAATCCTCAACATAGCTTAACAGGAAATGTTCCCATTTTACAATGACAAAACTGAGTCTCAGAGAAATTAAATGATTTGAAAAAGGTCTAGAATTAATCAGGAAAAACCAGAATTGAAGTTCAATTCTGACTTCTGACAGGCTTTATTTATTGTATCACAGGCACACTTCTTCTTTTTTTTTTAATTTTATTTTTTTTATTTACTTGATAGACAGAGATCACAAGTAGGCAGAGAAGCAGGCAGAGAGAGAGGAGGAAGCAGGCTCCCTGCTGAGCAGAGAGCCTGATGCAGGGCTCGATTCCAGGACCCCAAGATCATGACCTGAGCTGAAGGTAGAGGCTTAACCCAATGAGCCACCCAGGCGCCCCCACAGGCACATTTCTGAAAGCCTTTTCTGCATATTAGAAATGGAGGATTTAAAATGAAGGAGGGAAATCAGAGGGAGAAACAAACTAAGGGTTTTAGAGGGGAGGGGAGGTGGGGGATGGGTTAGCCCAGTAATGGGTATTAAGAAGGGCAGGTATTGCAATGGGCACTGGGTGTTATACTCAAACAACGAATCATGGAACACGACATCAAAAACTAATGGAGTACTGTATGGTGACTTACATAACATAATAATAATAATAATAAAAAGAAATGGAGAATTTTCTGGAACAGCCCAATAGCTTGTATACAGGTTAGAAAATATTGCTAAACAGGGTAGAAAATACTGCTAAGTATTTCAGTCAGGGTTCTTTGGATGCATAGAAAAGAAAGCTTTTCTGGGTAATCTAAGCAATAAAGAAAAAAAGGGAATTTATTAGAAGTGTTTAGAATAGCTCATAAAACTAGATGAAAAGCATGACTATGAAGCCTTGGAAAGTCTGATCTCTGGATAGGCATTTGGATCTGGTTTACAGGAACTAGTGAATAATTTTTCCAGGACTCTGTGATCAGAGTCATATCTAGCAATTTTCTATTCAGGTTACACTCTGCTCAAGATTCTAATTCCAAGAGTCTAATTGGGTTAACTTAGCTTGGTCCATGTGCACACTCATTGGCTTCCAAGTCCCATAAAGATTAAGTTCTATGGAGGGTAGCAAGGAATTGGGATGTTATTATCAAGATGAGGTAATGGACCTCACACCAGCCTAGCTCTCCTGTTTATTATGTGAATGTGTGTAAACCACTTTTCCTGTCTCTGTCATAGGTCACAAATCTCTAAGGTAAGTAAAGTAAAAAGTAATCAGTAGGCATGTTTTGGAAATTAACCTTTTAAAGGATTCCTCAAGATCTATGTAGGGGATGTATTCCATGAATATGAACCCTATAATTATGGCATCTTGTCTTATAGTCCTATAGTCTCTCCAAGGTGTGTGTGTGTACACATATATATATACTTTATTATATATATTACAAAGTATATCACATATACATATAGGATATATATATATCCATGTTGCATGCATATATATGTAAGGTATACACATACACACAATAAAAATGACAATTTATTGTGCATCTACAAAGGAGTACATGAATTTTTCCACTTCTTACTAGAAAAAGAAAAAACCATTATCAAGTTACTTTGATTTTTATTTTTCTCTCTTATCCTCACCTTAGGACACAGAATAGAACTCTATTATGGGGGAGCCATTATGAGTGCACTCTAGTTCAATAGTTTATGACATAAAAGTGTTCCTTAGTACAACAAAACCTTTTCCTATAGTTATGACCAATATTATAAATTGCCTTTATTGCTTCATGCAGAAATGTGCATGGACTGCTTAATTATAATTTTCTCCCATTAGTTTTGTTTTTCTTCATCATCTTACCCTCACGGTAAGATTCTATAATGCAACTTACAAAAGAAAGCCACAAGATGCTGGGGATAAAATGAGAAAAATCAAGAGGTAGAAAGACAGGTAAATGAAATTATTATGAGTGGTGCACTGCAAGATTTCTGCACTGTACTTTTATATATAAATGCACAGAGCAATTTTTTAAAGCTGCATTTTAAAATGTGATGAAAGAGCAGGTTAATTGGTTATAAGTAAGTGTACATTACACAGTGAAGTCAGGTTGCTCCTAGTGAAATCAATTTGTATTCCAGCATTTCTTAAGAAAGACCTTTGTTTTCCTGGATGGGCACTTCTATTGGTTTATCAGTGAGGATATTTGTGAATTTAGCTCAGAAGGTGTAGACTGGCTAGTGAGCAAGGTGCAAAGAATGTGGGCTTTAATAAATAGGAATTCCAAAGGATTTTGCAGGTTTAGTTGAGTGGTGACATCTGCTCTCCTCCCTGCTGCCACAGCATGGAATATGATTTTTGCACTGCCGTGTCACTTTGGCTCATGATAAACAAAGCTATTTATTTTATAAGAAACAATAGCAACATGATATGACAACTTGAGCTGGCCCAGTGCAATTCAATTGTGTTATTTTCTGATAACAGGAGTACAGCTTGTGTCATCACTGTATATCACTTTCTCTGTGTAAATTTGGTGGGTTTTTTTTTTCAAGTCTAAAAGACAAATTCAGCTTTTATTGCTTTTATTATCTTTGATAAGTAACATACAAAAGCTTCTGCTCCTTACATTAAAAATTATATAAAGAGACTTGAATTAAGAATGAATATGATTGCAGTCTATAATAAACAATTAGGCTGCTTTCAGATATCAGAATTGTCTACCCCTTGACTTCTTTTCTTTTTTGGGGGAGTAAAGAGGAGACATGTACCTTCAAAGAAACAGTAGTTTCCAGCTCTATTCTATCTTGCAAAACTCGTATCAGTTGAGATGCTTCTGGTTTAGGTAATCTGGAATAGTCATTTACCTTTGTAAAAAGTATAGAAAGCTTTTATTTTGTCATGAAAATCACAAATGAGCACACCTAGATATTCAAATGAAAAAAGATGCATTTAAGTTTCACACATTTAAAAAATTATTTTACTGTGAAGTTTCCATGATAGAAGAGTAGACTTTATCAGAAAGGACTTACTGAGTTTTAATCTATTTTGCCACCTGCAGAAAAGTACAACGAATGTGTATACTAGACTTTGAAAATATTATAGCCTGCTTTCATTTTCAAATTCTGCTATAAATTCTCCATGCCCTTGTCTTGAGAAATACCAGGTGCCCATAAAAACCACAGAATATCTATGTCTTCGATATTAACAGACACTGTATGTTGTTAAGTGCACAAACAGGCACAAACATTTGAAGAGAGAAATAAAACAAAGTAAATCCATGTTGTTGCTGATTACTTAACAATTAACAATCCTTTACAATTATCTAACCTTGTCATGGGTGGTAATGAACTTTGTAACTTGACCAAGGCATGGCCTTTTATTTTGGCCTTTTAGTAACATACATTTACCCTTTGGAACTTTAATTTTAGGAGGATGGGAACTCTCTTATGGTGATAAGAGAGATTTGAGAGAGAGAATCCTTCCAAACACCCCAATTCAAGGGAGGAGAACACCACATTGTGAGGAATTTAGAACCCTGAGAAGTACATTTGCCCCTTTGGCTTCAGTGAGACAAAACGGTACTTGTTTGCAACTGTGAAGAATTCACACTGTTGACAAAGAAACCAATTGCTCAGATTAAATGAGATGATGTAGATGGTGTTTGTTTTATGATAGGAAAATAAATTATCAGTCTCATTATAAGGAGGCAGATTACATGATATCTAAGGTTCTTTCTTGTGTGTGTGTGTGTGTGTGTGTGTGTGTGCTTCAAATATACAAGGCTTAAAAAGAACATAATGAAAATCAGGAGGGGCGCCTGGGTGGGTCAACGGGTTAAGCCTCTGCCTTCGGCTCAGGTCATGATCCCAGGGTCCTGGGATCGAGCCCCTTGTCAGGCTCTCTGCTCAGCAGGGAGCCTGCTTCCCTTCCTCTCTCTCTGCCTTCCTCTCTCTCTGCCTGCCTCTCCGCCTACTTGTGATCTCTGTCTGTTGAATAAATAAATAAAATCTTTAAAAAAAAAAGAAAGAAAATCAGGAAAAGGCAGAGTAGATGTTGTTATTTCTAGGCACTACTATTCTAGTTCCATCTTTGTTACTACCCAGCTTTATGACCCTTAAACTTTCTATGCCTACTTCTTCATCTATCAAATAACAAATGAAACTAATATCTGTTCTGCTCTTGTCACTGGTTATCATGAGACTCAAAATAAAAATAAAGAGTACTTGAAAGCACTATCTTATATAAACCTCCTGGATTTGTGTTCAATCAAGTCCTCCCCCCACTGCACATACCACTTTCCCTTAGGATGGCCTCTGTTATCAGAATTTCTTTTCCCAATGGCATGGGCTAAAATACTGTTGGGGAATTTCATTCATTCATTTATGCCCTCCTTCACTCAACAACTGCTTATTGAGAAACAACTTTTTCTTCAAATCACTATGACAGGTGATGGGGATACAGAGAAGAAAAATTCAGATTCCTGTTCTCAGAAATTTTTGTCAAAATGAGGCAGAATGTGAAGCTTGACAAAATGATAGCACGTGAAAGTTACCAGAAGAAAGGTGGGTTCTAGCTGCAATGGGAGCCATGGGGAAGAAGCGCCCAGCATGAATAAAGAAATCTGGGAAATAATCACAGTGGAGGAGAAAACTAAGCTGGCCCCTAAGGAAGGGATAGAAGCATGCCTGTGGTGAGAGGTGGAAGGGGAATTCAGGGGAGTGGAATGACCATGTGCTAGGACTTGCAGGTGTGAATAGGCATAGTCCATTCAATGAATAGCCCATACTATGGCTAATAGAGCAGGGGGCATGAGGGGGATATGTTATTGGACAACACTAGAAAGTTAGCCAGAATCTTTGTCCAGGAGTACCTTCCCTGGATGGGAATTTGAACTTTATCCACTAGGTGATATATTGCAATGGTTGAATGTTAGGTAGTTATATGATTGCATTTGCATTTTGGAAAACTAACTTTAAGGATGTAACTACCAGAAATAATAAGGGTGAATGATGATATCTCTGCATAAAGTATTTAAGGAATATAGGAGTGTGTTTTAAGGTAAAAAAGAGAGTAACATCTTCCTAAGGTGGTTGTTTAGATGGTGTTTAGGGTTGTTTCAGAATGAGAATGAGGGCAGTTAGGGGCAAAAACCTGAATGGATCTAGATGGTTGTAAAGGGTTTGTGGAGAAGAAAGAAGAAAAAGGGAGAGGGAGAGAATATTATCTCATGGGGTCAAGCTGGCTGAGATTGAATGGATTTATTATAAGTTCTTAAAATGAGCTTTAATATCAATAACATACTAATGGAATACTGGACTCTCCCCAACCCCAAAAGAACACAGTTTCTTAGATAATTGGTCTGCTCCTAGGAAGAGATTATAAAAATCTCTTCCTTACCTTTTGAGTAATCTTTGTAGTGTGAGGGAGTCAAGGGCAGGATGACACAGGATGGACCACTCTGGCATAAACATTATTTTGACTTAAAAGTAATCAAAACCCAGCAGATGCAGGAGAAGCACTCTTCTTGGTCCTCAGCTGCCTAAATTTGTGTTGAAAAGGAAAGCCTAGAGAAGAGAGCTATTAACAGAGACTCCCCTTTACCCAAGAGATTTCTCTGCATAGTAGGGCTACCTTTGCTTTTCAAAACATCTCCTTTCACCTTCCTGCTAATAGACTTCCTCCCCTTTGTATCCTCACAACTCTGTCCTACTCCTGAGTTCATATAAACATGTTGCCTCATTGTCATTGGAATTTCACTTCTGTGTGGATTCCTCTTTCATATGCCTATTAAATTTGATTTTCTCCTGTGAATCTGCCTCCTGTCAATTTTGATTCTAAGTTCATCTGGAAGGACCTTGTAGGACAGAGGAAGTTCTTCCTCCCCAACAGTAGGAAACAAAGAATCTGTATTTTTATATTGTGCTTTATGTTGTCATTATAATGTCCCTGATTATGTCAGGGAGTGAGTATTCCTGTCCTCTCAAAGGTCCTTCTAACTGGACTAAGAATCAAATTGACAGGAAACAGATCCACAGGAGAAAATCCAATTTAATAGCTTACATACAGGGAATCCACACAGTCATGGGAATTCCAAAGACAGTCAGGCAAAATGAGGTAGAAGTGTCATCCTGAACTAAGGAGAATGGGGTAAGGGTCTGGAATTTCAGAGGAAATAAATATATTTCATATGGTGATAAGATGACCAGATGTTTGGTAATTAGATGTTTGCCCTACCATATAGATGGATCACTCAGATAAAATTTATCTCTGGTAATAACCCTTAATCTGGAAAAGACCCCCAATTTAGAGTCTTCTGTGTGGTTAAGGTAGAGACAGAAGTTTCTCTTGAGCCCTCAGGTCTCAAGTGCCTTCAGCTCAAAATAATCCACATGCCTAAGTGGGACATTCTGAGAGAGCTGTTCTGAACCCTTTCAACTATTGAAGAGAAACAAATCTCAGTATTAAACAAACTAGGTTTTGTTTTGTTTTTGATTTTTACGGCCATGTTACTTTTAAAGTCTTTTATCGTCAGTTTGGTTGAATACTAAGTATGTTTCACAGTGGTCTCTGAGCCTATTTAATTGAAACTTTCTGTCATTTTTGACAACTTTTTCTATTTTATATACCCCAAATCAAATCCTACACAAAATCCTGATCTTTAACTGTCTGTTAGATTTCCCATAGAGTCCCTGGACTATCTCAAAGGACTTGTTCTTTCACTTTGTAAAAAGAGGTATTTTTAAAAATAGGTTTATTTTAGGGGCACTTGGGTGGCTCAGTCAGTTAAGCGTCTGCTTTGGCTCAGGTCTTGATCTCAGAGTCCTGGGCTAGAGCCCCCTGTCAGACTCCCTGCAGAGTGGGGAGCCTTCTTCTTCCTCTCCCTCTGCCATTGCCCCTACTTGTGCTCTCTCTCAAATAAATAGACGAAATCTTTGAGGAAAAAATGCAGGCTTATTTTACACGTTTAATTGCATAAAAAACATTATCAAATAAGAAAGGTACTTAACCTTCCTTGGATTGTATTAGTATGGGTATATATCGTTAATATATTTCAAAGCTATGTAAAATTCATAGAAATTGGTCAGCTGTCCATGATATCTTGATACGATGTTTTCAATCATAATTCCAGTTATTACCTTAAAATGTTGTATGTTAGGGAAACAACATTCCTTTGTCAATTGCATTATTATTATAATAATGAACTCTCATCAAATTGTTAATGGAAGTAATTTTAAATCTTTTGCTGTTCACAAATCGTTATTGTTTTACTCTATTGCTTTCCTGAAAGCTCTTTCAATCAGCAACACACCAGAATATTTTGTCCAGAAGAGACTGTCTCAGAGATCCATGGAAAAGATTATGATAGGTACTCTGTGGTGTAAGGTTTTGATGGCATTGCTTAAATAACTTTAAGATCATACCATGGGACTGAGTAAGAATTTCCAGAACACTTGTGGAGAAGCTCATGGATTCATAAAACTGCTAAACCAAAAAAGCAGAACAAGAATTAATTACATGGGACTGAATGAACTAATATAGAATGATTACAATTTTTATGGCCTTTTGCTTGGAACATTGTTATTTCTTCACTGTTCTATTTTTTGGATTAAAGAAATACCTTTCTCTTTTCTCTTAAGTTATCTATAACTCCCAACAATTTAGCAGATTAGTAGATTTTCTTTAGTTAAAAAAAAAAAGTTTATATATTTCTCCTCACCTTATTCTTCCAGAATTCGAAAACTCTTACTGAACATATTTTATTTCATGGCAATATAGTTATTTGCATAAGTTCATGGCAATATAGTTATTTGCATAAGTTCAATAAGAATCTATTCTCCCTTTAATAGGGCATAGTTGGAAAAATTGGTTGTATTACTAAAGTTTGACTACAATGTTGTATAGAATCAGATATGAACAGACAGTTTTAAGGAACAAAGTTTGGCTTTAAGGAACCAATGTTTACAAAGCCCTCTTGGAAAAATCAATCTGTTACTTTACTTACAAGTTTCCCAGAATTATAAATGAGTAAGAAGGTCAGTTCCTGGCAAGCCCAGGAAACTTAAGCTATTTTAGGGACCCTGAGAAAGGAAGAATTCACCCAAATCTGTACGTACTGCAGGTGAAATCTGATGGCAAGTTCTTAGTTTGACATATTAGTCTTGAGACTTTTAAAAAGTACAATCTGAAATTCCTTATAAAATTTTCAGCAAAGCAAACTTTAAAGGCTCATGTGGTTGATTATCATTCCTGCTGCCTTCATGTAAATGTTCAGGCCAAATTTTTTTTTTTTTTAAGATTTTATTTGGGTGCCTGGGTGGCTCAGTCTTTGGGCATCTGCCTTTGACTCAGGTGGTGATCCCAGGATCCTAGGATTGAGTCCTGCATCGGGCTCCCTGCTGAGTAGGGAGTCTACTTCTCCCTCTCCCACTCCCTCTGCTGTGTTCCCCCTCTCGAGGTCTCTGTGTGTGTGTGTGTGTGTAAAAAATAAATAAATAAATAAATAAATAAATAAAATCTTTAAAAAAAAAGATTTTATTTATTTATTTGATAGAGAGAGAGTGGGAGAGGGAGAAGCAGGCTTCCCAGTGGAGCAGGGAGCCCTCCATGGCGCTTGATCCCAGGACACTGGGATCATGACCTGAGCAGAAGGCAGCCACTTAACAAGTGAGCCACCCAGGCACCCCCCAGGCCAAATTTAATGAGACTAGACTTCTTTTGTAAACAAGAATTATTTTACTTTGATTATCTTTGACCAAAATGGTGGTGACTGTAGAGAGAAATTTGTGTTCCAATGGAAAACTATAACCCATTCTTATGAGTTGTCAGATTCTAGTCTTGTTCATTGTCTTTGAGCTATTTTCCACCTCTTTGGAAACTGGATTCTGTCATCTTGCACATTTTGTCAGTAATTAATGCTTCTGATTTTTTTCTTACTGTCGTGACTTGGCATCACTGAGAACCACCGTAGCCTTTTCCCTGAATCCCGGTAAACTGAAGTTGGATGACTTGACATAATTTCAAAGGTTTCATCACCACAACAGTGTGGCTGCTCACAGAAAGTTCACCCAACACTTGTGTCTTCTAATCTCTGCTCCAGGAAATTACCATTATTGTGACATTACCACGGCTACTCTGACTAAAGATGCTTCAGTCCCACTGTCTAGAAATTTTGACTAGCTGCCCTCTGGACATAAAAACCGAGTTTATTGTCTGCCAAGCATTAATGTTGCTTTCCTCTCCCTTTGCAGATCTCCTACCTTACAACCTGTAACCTGCATCTCTCTCCATAGCAATCAACTCAACTTCTTTTTCTGTCAAACTTAGAGTAAAATTTTAGATAGGGGAAATATGGAGACACACTTGGACCACTTGGACCCCCAGAGTTGACCTAAAGATTACTTATAAGTGAAAGCATTTATACTAAAAAGATGCAGAAAGGAGTCTTATCTGATCTTCTCTTATCTGACTAAAGCAGAGCCTCCAGAAAATAAAGCTGCCTATAACCCCCACTCTGACAGAGCTTCCTGTGAATTCAGTTGGCAAGGAGACAGACTGCCCATTACCATTAGGATCAAAAAGCCCAACAGGACCTTCCATACCTTTTCACTGAAACCTTAAACATCTCCCTCATATCCACCCCCACGTTGTCAAGTTTGGAATATAAACCTTTTATTTCTGACTGTTGAGTGAAATACTCATCGCTAAGCACTCCTCACACATGCAGGGCACACATCAGACACCCTGTTTTCTCTCCTGTTAATCTATTGTCAGATTAATTTGCAGGCCCCCAATCATAGAACTCAAGTTGGAAGAAAAAAAGTTTCCTTCCAACAGTGACACAATGGATGGTGGAATCTGGGTAAAAGTATGACACAGGGCAGGCAGAACATTTAAAATGTATAGAGTGTCAAAGGAAAATACACATGATCCATAGAAAGGGCAGAAGAGAAACATGGCATGAATGTCAGCTGGTATCCAGAAATGGTTCCTCATGGGAGCTTTTCATGATCCATTCTTCACCACTTAGGATTGCTCTTTAGTTTCAGTAGCTCCCGTGTTTAGAGGGGATCCAGTTCTCACAGGTGAACTTAACCTTAAGTAAACTCACTAGACTGATTTATAAAACCCGAGGGTCATGATTAATTTATTATAAGAACCAGATACCTTGGGTATCAGCAATCCAATCCTAAGACTCAAGAGAGTTGAAAACATATATACACACACAAAAAAAATTGTACATAATATTCCTAACAGATTTAATCCTAAAAGCAAAAAAACTTCAAAAAACCCATGTTTGGTGATAAAACCATACAACAGAATACTATTTAACACTAAAAAGAATGAACTATTGACATGAACAACATGGATGATCTCAAAAACATGCTAAGCTAAGAAGTCAGACAAAATTCATACTATATGTTTGCTTTTATATGAAGTATGGGATCAGAAAAAACTAATCTATGGTAATTGAAACCTAAAAATGCTTGGTTAGAGGGAAGTATAAGCAATTGCCTGGAAAGGTGCTCGTGAGAACTCTCTGGAATGATGAAAATATTCTATATTTTGATTGGAGAGGTGATCAAGGTATCTATAGCTCATGAAATATAAATTTAAAATCTGGGACTTCTGTAAAATGCAAATTTTACCTCAATAAGACGATTATTACAAACAAAGGAACATGAGGGGAGGAGACACCACAGTTGAGTGAATGTAAGGAAGTGGGTCAGGTAGGAAAGATGATTTGGAACTGAATTCCAAGTTTCAAATAACAAAATGAAGAAACTGATGGAGAAAAAGTAGGAAAACAAGACAAAGGAAAGGAAGCACAGATCAAATGCTGAAGGATTTGGTGACCAGAAGAGTTTGCATATGATTTATTATCTTAAAGTTATAAGGATGAGAGACAGAATTAAGTGGTCTTAAGGGTGCAGGAAATGGCTGAGGATTCTTGGCAGGGTCCATTTGGGGTCCCTGCTGATTTGCCTTTGTGTCCTTGATGAGGGAGCAGAAGACAAGCTGAGGACAAATCAGAAGCTGACACCATACAACCTCCCTCCTCCACCATGGGGTATCTCTGACATTCCTCAGGCACTCCTGGCTGCCCTAAAGGAAAAACAGTTAACTTGTAGGGATCACAATCCTGCAAGATCTGAGTCTCCCTCAGTTTACTAATGCCCTAGTGATTTACAAGGAAGAAGCTGTCTTATCAATAACCTAACTTCCAGAGACCCATAACCCAGTTTCCTGAAGCCCTAACATCACCCTGCCCCCCATAAAATTGAGAGAGCCTGAGGCAGAAGGAAATGCAAATAAAATTGAATTTCTTTTAAACCCATTGATAAGGACCGTTTATAGGAGGAATGTAACATTCCTCCAGAAAGCTCCCAACTATCTTACTGTTAATGCCTTATTAGAAGGAAAAACAACCTTAATCTGACAAATAGCAAAGCCTCCAGTATCCTGTGTGTCTTCTTTAATACATTAAAGATCTTCCAAAACCTCCCTTTTTCCTTACCTCTCCCAACCCCACAGTATATAATCAGCCACCCCTCCCAACCCTGGGTCAGCACCTCTTCCTGCTCACGGGTCCTGTCCCCGTAATTTAATAAACCACCATTTTGCACTGAAGATGTCTCAAGAATTCTTTCTTGGTCGAGGGCTCCAGACTCCACCCCACTGAACCTCACCCATATTCCAAAACCACATCACCTGATGGCCACGTGCAAAATGCCAGTGGCTGTTTGGAGTCATAGGACATTCTGTCTGGACCGTGGTGTCCCAGGAACCACTGGGGTCTGGCTCCTGGGTGGAGGTGCTGTGAGGGCTCAGGCTTCCAGGGGAAGTATCTGGTATGAACACAACAGACTCAGTCCTGGTGATAATATAACATGTCATTCTGGAGTCAAAGTCACGGCAAATATAGCCTGAAGATTTTCGAGATTTAAGAGCATTTGAATAAACATAATTCACATTCTTATCCAAAGTCTGATCAGAACACTCCACGTGTTTTATGTCTGCAATACTCAGTCGGGAATCCCTTGGGCTCTTCTCTATTTCGAGACCCCAATTAAACCAAAACAAGAACAGTTTCTTTTGCATAGTATTTGGGCATATTCACTCAACTCAGGGAAGGCAGAGATTAGTGAAAATGGAAATTAACAAAGGAATGAAACTGCCCTCTCATGGGAAAAAAAAAAAGTGGGCAATTTGTTGTTGCGGTACTGGGTAAATGTTTGTGTGGTTCTGGTTTCTCTAAATGGATAGCATGATTTTGCTTTCATTTTTAGGCTGAAAGAGCTCTATGAGCTAACCCCTCTATGTACAACACATGAATCTGTATGATTTAATTCTGACATTTCCTGTCATCTCACTCTGAAACCTCAAGTCATTACTTTTTAAAAAGATGTACTCGACATAGCATTTCTTTTCAAATTCCCTGTAAATCTCATAAAGACTACATTATTGCCTACTTCAATTTATAAAATGAATTTCACGTTAGCTAGGTTTTCCCTAATATATTTTCACATATATAACTACATACATATAATATATATTTTCATAGATTCACATATCATGTCAGAATTTATTATTTGAGTCATTGTGCCCCTAAAATTTGTGATGCTTGAAAAACACTTTTGATAAACAAAATTCATACTGGTGTTGACACATATAGAACATGAATTTTAGCTTAAAAAAATCTAATGGTTAAAATTTACAGCCTATACAATTCTTAACAGTTTTTATACCTGTACTTCCCTAACTTTCATTAACATTTAATTTCAATTTATTTCACATATGGGCATTTTTTATTTGACTTAAATTATATATTTTGTGTGCTTGGTATTATTTGTAGTGTGATCTAGCTTTCACATTACTCATTTTCACTACTTTAAAATATATGTTATTTTTTCTGATGTCATTATAGGATTGTATATCACATGTTTATCTGAAATTTAACATTACATCTATAGATCTATAGTTCTAAAGGCACATTGCTGAGTTACTCCAATGTGATCAAATAATCCATGTAAGAATTTAGTTTTTAATGGACTTTCCATATAAAATATATTCATTTTACTTCTCCTTGGATACTTACACGTTAAAAATATTTTGTGTTTATAATGTATAAACTAAACATAATGGGTAATTATAAATTACACAGATAACTGCCTTTTGAAAAATGCTGAGATATACTTCTGAGGTTTTTGTCACTTATTTGTCATTATCCACATTAAGTAATCATCTTCATCAGGGATGTCTGGTAATTTTTTCCCCTTTATCAGTAGAAGGGGGTTTCCTACTCATGACCGCATTATGTTTAAGTTTTAATTTATAAATTGGCAATTATAAACTTTGAAATCATTAAGAAACCCAATAAAATGAAGTTTTAAATACTGGTCAGATTTACTTTGAGGGTACCTGTCAGCCATAGCCTGTTCTCTGAGAACCGTCCATTACCATACAGGTGATGATGTTTCAATATAGCCATCCATCATCCTATGGCAATAGTTGGTTGAACAAAGGTAGGGATGTCTGGTTAGACCGAAACCAATCCAGAGGCTCAGCTTGGCTGATCTATCTTCTTTCAGAGGAATTTAGGATTAAGGGTTGAGATATGGACAGAATGGGTCCATTATAACAGAGCATTTGCCTGGAAAGTCATCTTAAACCGGCACTGTTGGGTTGGCAAGGATGGGACAATGCATCTTTTGGCCTTGTGCATGAGTAGAGAAAAGCTGGCCTACACAGAAAGAGAGATAAATTATAGAAACCAATGGTGTGACAGAGACTCCTATGCCATGGCACATGTAAGTCCCTGGTCTCTATCTATCCATCTATCATCTAACTGCTCTAACTTATTCAGTCAAGCAGTACTCTTGATTCCCCAATTTGTTCTTTAATAAATCTGTATTTTTATTTTCGTTTAAGTGGATTCTTTTCCTTGTCATCATGAGATTCCACCTAAGTCACCTGGCTGAATATGGCTCTACTAAACAGAATATAACTGAATTACCAACACTGCTCACCAATATTTGGGGTCCTGGAAATAGAAGTATGTGTGAAATAGGAAGAAAGAGGAGAAAGAGAGTTTCAACTTTCTCATGAGTTTCAGGCCTTCTTTAGGCAAAATTTCAAAATAGGCAAAACAAAGGGATGATACCTTGCTCCCCCTTTTCTGAGCTCTAATTTCTCAGTGTTCTTTTTTAATGCCCTAAGTCCTCTACCACAACATTCCTATTTTGGAGAGATAGAAGAATAAATCTATTTAGTTTCCCAAAGTATCCAATGCTCCCAAATTATTTACTATTTCTACTCAACAAAATTGTCACAGCATTAAATGGAAGGCATATGATCCTTAGATTGTGAAATTGCCGCTATGGCGCATATCTGTAACTTACTCTATGGTTCTTGGTCAAGTTCCTTAAATTTTTGAACCTCAGTTACCATATCTCTAAATCAGGGACCTAATCAATTCACATGTATCGTTGTGATTTCATTTAGCAAGAACCAAAAACTCCAACTCAATCATTTTAAACAATAAGCTTAGATGAAGTCATTCATATAACCCAAATCCTAAGGGTGTGAAGCTACTGATATATTTAAATTGGCAGCTAAGGGACACTTGGGTGGCTCAGTCAGTTATGTGTCTGCCTTCGGCTCAGTTCATAATCCCCTGGTCCTGGGACTGAGCCCCACATCAGGCTTCTTGCCCAGTGGGGAGCCTGCTTCTCCCTCTCCCTTTGCCTGCCGCTCCCCCTGCTTGTGCTTTCTCTTTCTCAGTCTCCCTCACTGTGTCAAATAAATAAATAAAATCTTTAAATAAATAAAATACAAATTGACAGCTAAATAACATGACTAAGGACTCTAGAACTTTCCAAAGTTCTTTCAGCAGGGTGACTTAGCAACCTCCTGCTTGTAAAATGTCTTCTTCAGTTCTGGTTTTCTCTTCTCCGAAAGTGTTGTCTCACATGCAAATCTAACAACATATATTGATTGTTATATGAGTCCATATGTGATGAAAGAAAGCAGGCTTATTTCTTTCTGTGCATCCTTTATCTTTCTTTCCCTTTATATCAAAGTAACCTTTCTGGAAGCCTTTCAACAGACATCTCCCATATCTCATTGGCCAGATATGAATTACATGCTCACCCCAAACTAATCACTGGTAAGGCAGGTGATAAGCATGATTGGTGTAGACTTTTCTTGCCAAATCCCTGAGTTACAATGAAGTGTGAGGCATACCCCAAATCAGGATTTTACATGCAAGCAACTGCTAATAGTCAACCAACAGTGTCTTTTATCACATGACATTTATGAGCATCAAACTAGCTAATGCATGTGACAATTCTTTTTAATTTTAAAGTTCTGAACAATATATATATACATATATATACATACACATATATATGAACATATATACATACATGCATATGAACATATATACATATGTTCATTGTTTCATAACTATTCTAAAATTACTATTTTGACAGTATGGTTGCTTTAAGTTATTAAGAGGAAAACAGCTGCAATAAACATTTTTAAGTTAATTCTCATTGGCTTATAAATAATTATTGGCATTCTTATTCTCTTGAACATTGCTTGTATTTTAAAAAGATGATACTTAGTCAGCCAATTAATTCACTAGTGAACAGATTTTCCTGGATAAAACAGTGACCTGAAAAATGTTGGCAGTGTGGAAGAAATTATCAGCAGCTTGGCAAAGAAACAATTTCTGGTTGCCTCCAAAACCCTCCTTGAGAGTCAGCTCTCCTACAGTGCTCCTCTTTACCCCAGTTTCTTCCCTTTCTCCAGTTAGGAGACCTTGGAACTCCATAGGAAGACCTTGGAACTTCCATATAATGTCAATGTTGCCTTGCAACTTCCATTCATATGGTAAAGGAGTCTTTGGAGATCTTAGGAATTCTTGACTATCTATTATTTCAAATTTGGATTTGGTGACTTAGATAGGATAGGATTTGGTGACTTAGATAGGATAGGATTTGGTGACCTGCCTTATTAAATGTGGCATAGTTTGAAAATTGTGGAAATTTCATCTTGTAGAGCTTCAAGGTTGTGAAGGTTAAAATTTAGAGCTACCTACATATTTTTAGCATTGCCTAGAGGAGACTCTCTATCCAAAACCTTGATTATTCAGCCTAGTGAGAAAATGAATAATCCTTTTAAGATTGGACCCCAAAAATATGCAGACAATACTATGATTGGTGTGCTCTAGGCCACAATGGTATTTTGTTGAGCTCTAACTGAGCAGAAATTCTCCTGTTGCATTTACCCATAAGGCTTAATACATTGCCTTTGACTCTAGTACAGTGGCGTTCACATAAGTTTTCAATAAGTATTCATGAAATTAAATAGAAAGAAATTGAATTGAAATGGTCCTATTTTTATAGGTCTCCTGCCATTGAATTGATAACAAACCCTATTTTTTTTAATATCACCAGAACTCTGTCTTATGTCATTTCATACCCAATTTTATGATAATGTGATTGATAAAATCAATCACATACTAATAATAAACTTTGTCTGAACTTTGTTTTCTTCCTGAAAACTTCCTGATTAATTAAAGAAGGATTCGGTACTTTTGCTCAACCTCTCTAGTCTACAACAAAGTTCAGGTTTCTTCCTCCCAACTACAAAATAATTTTAATTCTATCATTGCATGGCCTCTCTATAACATAGGTTCTTTATTATGTTTTGTGTATTTGTTAGTACATGTATGTAGTATCTTTATCTCCATGAAAGAGAGATTTTACTATCCAGTGAAATCATTTAAAGCATCTGTGAGGGGCACCTCGGTGGCTCAGTTGGTTAAGCCTCTGCCATCGGCTCAGGTCATGTTCTCAGGGGACTGAGATCGAGTCCTGCATCAGGCTCTCTGCTAAGAGGGAAGCCTGCTTCCCTCTCCCCCTCTGCCTGCCTCTCTGCCTACTTGTGATCTCTGTCTCTCTCTCTCAAATAAATAAATAAAATCTTAAAAAAAAAATAAAGCATCTGTGAACATATAGGAGAGATATGAGGTAGTTCCCAATTTGGGGCTCAGAACCCACTCCCTATGTTTTCATTACTTTTTTCTAGATAGTTAATGAATAACTTAGAAATCCATGTGTCTGCTAAGCAGTAACCCCTTCTGCAAGGGCAACAAGGTTGATAAGGTAGACGTCTTTACTGAGTGGATCTGTATCCTTTCAAAAGGCCACCTTTTAACTACCTATGGTGTTCAAATTGTGTACAATCAATCATTGCAGAGACATTGACCTTTGTTCTCAATGACTTATATTGAGCCCCCTTTGCTTCAAAATTTAAAATTTTAGCTGAAATAATTGCATATTATTGTGAAAACTGGAAAGGCATGGGGAAAAGTGTTTACTCAAAATAACTAAAAAAATTTTTTTTAACTGATAAGTTTGAAAGAAAATTTAAAAGTGAATTTATGTTTTTTAAAAACTCTCTACATTTCAGTTATGTTCAAAGAAATACTTTGAATGCATTTTTATTGAGTTTAAATTAGAGATAACCAAAATCTGCCTAAATACTTGCTGGCTCCACCTCTTAGATCTTCCTTCTGACATACTTGAGACTTAAACAGTGCCAGCTTTATGTACATCTTTATGTATGTCTTTTTTTTATGTACAAAAAAAAGAACAAAACATAAATCTGGGGGTGGCATTGAACTTCATAAGCTAATTTAATTTGATGTATATTTTGGTTTTGATTTGTTCATTTTAGTCCATTGGCCTGCTGGCCTGTCTAAAGAGTAGATAACCAAGAAGCTGGATCTTTTTTTTTTTTTTTTAATTTAAAAATTTTTTTTTAAGATTTTATTTATTTATTAGTTAGAGAGAGAGAGAGAGAGAGAGCGAGCACAGGCAGACAGAGAGGCAGGCAGAGGCAGAGGGAGAAGCAGGCTCCCTGCCGAGCAGGAACCCGATGTGGGACTCGATCCCAGGACGCTGGGATCATGACCTGAGCCGAAGGCAGCCGCTTAACCAACTGAGCCACCCAGGTGTCCCAAGCTGGATCATTTTTAAGAACACTTTTTTCTCCTTATAGTTTGCTGCTGAGAGTAGGAACAGGGTATGAGTACAAATGAAAGATCCTTTTCGGGCAATGAAAATGTTTTAAGACTGGACTGTGATGATAGTTGCACAATTCTGTCAATTTACTAAAAAGCACTGAATTGTACACTTAAAAGTGTTTGTGGTATGTAAATTATACTTCATTGAGTCTTTAAACACACATACACACACACATAAGTAAATAATAAATGACCCCCACACAAAGCAAACAAACACTGCTTCCAGAGACATAATATGATTTAAATATCTGTTAACAAGCTAGATTTATAGCATACTTGGTTACATATTAGGTATATTAGCCTGCTTTAGTAAGAACAGATTAAAGCTATACAGAAAAACAAAACCTACTTTAATTATATTGAATATATACGGTCACTATTTCAGTTTCATCGACAGGCTTTTCTCCTTGAGTCTTTTTTACAAGATTCCCCCAAGGGCCAAAGAAAAGCAAAAATGTGATCTTCAAAATAAATTTTCATCAGAGTAAAATGTGGCTTTCCCTTTTTTTTTTTTTACTTAAATTTTGAATTCTCCATTTGTAGGAAAATACTCTTCTTTTATCCACAAGGAAAAGGTATAAAATCCATAATTTAAACAAAATAAATAAAAACAAAGAACTTCTTTTCTAACAATTTAAATTAAATTCAGATGTCAACTTTTTATTTTCTTCTTTATTCTGGAGTTGTAAAACATAAATAAGTAAGGAGAGAAGACAAAATTGCAGAGGAGTAGGGGGACCGTAAGTTTTTCTTGTCTGTCAAACACTGCTAGATAGTTATCAAATCATTCTGAACTCCCAAGAAATCAATATGAGGTCTGAGAGGACAAAAACTACAAGTCTACAAGTAGAAAAGTGACCATCTTTAGGAAGGTAGGAGGTGTGGAGTGTTGACTCAGAAGAGATGTAGCTGTGGGTACCCAGTGGGGGGAAGCCCATCTTATGGACACTACCACAAACTATTATAAGCAGCAGAGCACAAAATCTGAACTTTTAGAAGTCCACTATCATGGCAAATGTACCTGGCTTAAAGGTGCTCAGGTGATAAAGGAGGGAGGAGTCCAGGAGGGACAGCCTAGTCTGAGGAACTCTTGTGTCACAAGAAGAATGGGTGGTGCCTCAGTGTGACATGGTTCCCAGGCATAGGAGTGGGTAAACTGGCTTAGAGCAGTGAGTCTTGGTGCCAGCTTTCTGCTGTTTTGCCACAAACTGTGAACTGCTGCCTAGTTGTGCCACCACTGCCTGGTTGTGCCACTGCTTTCCTAGGACTGGCCAGCAAAGGGCAAAAGGGCAGCAAGAACCACCCCCCCCACACACACACCCCAAACAACTTAGGTCCTAACCACGGGAGTCCCTAAAATTTGTAGTTTTGAAACTCAGTCATGGGTCCGAGATTTAAAAACAAACAAACAAACAAATAAAACTCAGACACAGGCAGGGTGACTGCTGGGCTCTGACAGAAACTGGGGATAAAAAAGGGGTGATTGATTGCTCTTCTGTGAGGGCTCAAGGAAAAGTAGGGGGCCCACACTTTCAGCTCTGGGGCTAGAGAGAAAGGCCTTGCCATATTCACCACGACCTTCAGCACTGAAAGCCTGGAGGGAGCAAAATAATGGCACCTAGTGGAGGCTGTGACCGCTTACACTAAGCCCCACCCTCCGCACTCTGGAGGCATCTTTCCACTAGGGCAAGTCCACCTAAGAATCATCACAATAGGCCCCTTCCCCAGAAGACCAGCACAGACAACTGGTGTGTACCAAGTCTAATGATCATAGAGTGATACAAAGCTTCATCTCTAGGGGAACTAGGATCTGGCTTTCCTTTTACTTTTGTTCTTTCTTTTTTTTTTTTTTTTGGTATTATTTTTTCTCATGCCCAGGGATTTAATCAATACAGATATAAGTAGGATGTCTGAAATAAAATTTAAAACAGTGATTATAAGAATACTAGCTGGGCTTGCAAAAAGCATAGAAGACACTAGAGAATCTCTTACTACAGAGATAAAAGAATGTAAATCTAGTCATACCAAAATTGAAAATGCTATAACTGAGATGCAAACCCAAATGGATGCCATAAAAACAAGGATGGAAAAACAAAGATGGAAGATATAGTGATACAAAGAATAAAATTGTGGAAAATAATGAAGCTGAAAAGAAGGAGAAAAGAAAAGTAATGGATCACAAAGGTAGACTTAGGAAACTCAGTGACTTATTAAAACATAATAACATTCATATCATAGCAGTTCCAGAAGATAAAAAGAAAGGAAAAGGGGTGGAAGTTTTATTCAAACAAATTATAGCTGAAAACTTCCCTGATCTGGGGAGGGACACAGACATCAAAATCGAGGAAGCACAGAAAACCCCCATTAAATTCAACAAAAGCTGGCACACGCCAAGTCATATCATAGTAAAATTCACAAAATACACAGACATGGAAATCCTGAAAGCAGCAAGGGGGGAAAAACCTCCTTAATCTACAAGGGAAGACAGATCAAGTTCTTAGCAGATCTGTCCACAGAAATTTGGCAGGCAAGAAGACAGTGGCAAGATATATTCAAAGTGCTGAATAGGAAAAAAATGCAGGCAAGAATTCTTTATCCTGCAAAGCTGTCATTCAAAATAGAAAAAAAGATAAACAATTTCCCAGACAAACAAAAACTAAAGGAGTTTGTGACCACTAAGCCAGTCCTGAAAGAAATTTTAAGGGGCTCTCTGAGTGGAGGAAAAAGACCAAAAGCAACAAAGACTAGAAAGGATCAGAGAATATCACCCAAAACACCAAATCTATAGGTAACACAATGGCACTTAATTCATATCATTCAATAATTACTCTGAATGTAAATGGACTAAATGCTCCACTCAAAATACATAGGGTGTCAGAATGGATAAAAAACAAGATCTCTCCATATGCTGCCTATAAGAGACACATTTTAGACCTAAAGGCACCTGCAGATTAAAAGTGAGGAAATGGAGAACCATCTGTCATACTAATGGATGTCAAAGGAGAGCCAGAGTAGCATATTTATATCAGACAAAATAGATTTTAAAACAAAGACTGTAATAAGAGGTTAGGAAGAGCATTATATTGCGGCACCTGAGGGGCTCAGTCATTATGCATCTGTCTTCAGCTCAGGTCATGATCCCGGCATCCTGGGATGGAGCCCTACATCGGGCTCCTTGCTCAGTGGGAGCCTGCTTCTTCCTCTCTAGCTCCCCCATGCTTGTGTTCCCTCTCTCACTATGTCTCTCCATCATAAATAAATAATAAAATCCTTTAAAAAAGAAGGACATTATATCATAATTAAGGGGTCTATCCATCAAGAAGATCTAACAATCATAAATATTTATGCCCCTAAATTGGAAGCACCCAAATATATAAATCAATTAATAATAAACATAAAATACTCACTGATAATAATACAATAATAGTAGGGGACTGTAACACCTCAATTATAACAATGGACAGATCATCTAAGCAGAGAATCAATAAGGAAATAATGGCTTTGAATGACATACTGTACCAGATGGACCTAACAGATATATTCAGAACATTTCATCCTAAAACAGCAGAATACAGATTCTTTTTGAGTACACATGGAAAATTCTCTAAAATAGATCCAGAGTATTTGTGACATACTGGGTCACAAAACAAGCCTCAACAAGTCCAAAAAGATCAAGATCATACCATGTATATTTTCAGACACAATGCTATGAAAGTTGAAGTCAGTCACAAGAAAAAACTTGGAAAGACCTCAAATACATGGAGGTTAAGAACAGCCATGAAAGAATGAATGGGTCAACCAGGAAATTAAAGAAGAAATAAAAAATACATGGAAGCAAATGAAAATGTAAACATGATAGTCGAAAACCTTTGGATACAAACAACATGAACTACAGAAGATCAGCTAATGTAAAAAACAGGACAGAATGACCAATCTGAGAGAAATGTCAGATCAGGAAGGAACAGAAATATTTTCTTCTGCCACTGTTGGCCAAGAGAGCTTTATATTTCCTAGTGAAGAGAACTTAGCCACTAATGCCAGAATTGCTTATCCTTTGGCTTCAGTTGTCTAGATAATAAGCTATATACTGTCTTCATTCTATAGTTCTAAACCTATCATTCTAAATCTATCTTGTCATTGTTTTATAAAGTTCTGACAGCATGGTACAGTAGGAAAAGGAGAGAATTGGTGGTTCAAAAAATAAGGGTTTGCTTCTGAGCTCTGTGTCTCACTAACCATCCCTTGAGTGGTGTACTTAATTTTCTCATCTGTAAAATGAGGATAATAGTATCTATGGTGGTCACTACAGATTATCTTTCTAGGCCTAGGCATGGAAATCTTGTTGATAAGGAGTGAAGGGATTTGTCTTAAAGCTGAATTTGGAGAGTAAGCACACTGCCTATACTTAAATTTATTAGAAGTGATGGAAATCATAGGGAAGTCAAAGATGGTTCCCATGCTCAAGTCACTCATTGGCACCACCAAATGATGTAGGGTTAGTGGAAAAATTTGGGGAGTTAACCTAAGTATCAAACTCACCTAGTTACTAAACAAATATTATGTCTCTTCAATGTTACTCTCTTGTGAGTTCAGATTTCACAGAGGTAGATATTAGAGTAAAAATTCTGATACCTGGAGGAAAAACATCAAGTAAGCTGCACATCTGAGAGGTTAGTGCTCCAAGAAGCCCTCTTTCTATTTTGGTGTACAAAAGCAACAGTAAATAAGGGCATGTTGAATTACAAAAAGAACCAAGAGTTTCCCAATATCAGAATATCTGTTTTTTTTTTTACCCTCTCTTGCAACTGACTGTGAATTTATGGAAATAACAACACAAGTATGCAACCATTTGAAAATTTGAAAAGATTAGAAAAAATGTGGAAAAGACTAAAGAATACAAAGAAAGAAATAACACTCATAGATAATTCCACTACATAGATGCAACCACCATTAACATTTCATTTATTTGGCAATTTCTAGGAATGCCTACTGTACATCATCTATTCTCTGGTGGTAAGCATGCAAAAATGACTGATACAATCTATCCTCAAAACAGGGGTAGAGAAAAGCAATTTTGCCAGCCTTGTACCTTTAATGTGTAATGTGCAGATTCATAATTTATTTTCTATTCTCTACTGTTTTAGGTCTTTTTATAGAGCTTAGTATTAACACTGCTTATAAGATAGGGGAGTGAGGTTGCTTGGTCTCGCTGCTATTCTTGGAGGTACCAGTCAGGAAGGTGAAAGTACATTGCCCAACCAGGAGCCTCAGGAAGAGTGGGTCGGAGGGTGAAGGTTACTTATAGAGCCCTTTCCCTGCCCTGCAAACCTAGCATTTCTCATCTGAGTACATCTTTACAGATGTCACAGAGCTTTTGCAATGTTTTACAGCATTTTCCATTAAAAGTGTGTCATGTAAATCAATCATGGCTTCAATTTTTCTGTCAGGCTTCTATAACCTTAAACCAAAGCTTTCAAAATTAATCAAAAAGAGTAAGTCAATTTAATTTTTCATGAGAGAATAACAGTATGAAGTTTGCCTTTGGCTGCCTCAATGATAAATATTTATTAATGAATTTTGGTTACTAAATTTTTACAAAGGAGCTTAAGAGGGGAGTGATATTTTTTAAAAATCTAGTCTTAATTTCTGTGTAAATAGTCTATAGTTTTTTAAACACATTTTTTCCATTTCTGTGAAAAATACAGAAAACCATGACAAAATTTAGAAGTTAACCATCCTACATTCTTGATATATCCACGATTAAGATTCATTCTTTATTCATCTAACCATCCACCCACACAGTCTACAAATATTTATAGAGCATCTGTGCAATGCTGGGCTTCTGATTGGGCATTAGGGATACACAACCAAATCGGAATCAGTTGATCTTTATCTTCAAACAGCTCTCAGTCTCATAGTGAAGAAAGACATAAATAAAATCAGGTAGCTAACACATGATCAGTTAGAGAAATAATAAACACAGACATTGTGGATGCACCAACTTGGGGGGCAAGGAAGAAGACTTATGGGAAGGTTTCCTGGAGGAAGTGCACCTGGGTGGGATTTTAAAGGGGAAGTGTGATGGAGCTAAAACTTTGATGAATTTAGAGGCATTCTAGTCAGAGAAAACCACAGGAGGCAAAACAAATAGAGGAGACAGTGGAATGAAGACAGGGAACACTAGAGAGTTAACCAAGTCCAGGGAGATGAAATAGGAGCTGGACTGTCAATTAAAAAATACCTGATAACATAAATTTGAATAGCTACATAATATTATATCATGTCAGTGAGCCATAATCTATGTACTTGCTTCCCTAATATTCAGTATCATTTTTTTACAGATTTTATTTATTTATCTGACAGAGAGGCAGAGACAGTACAAACAGGTGGAGCAGCAGGCAGAGGGAGAAGCAGACTCCCTGCTGAGAAAGGAGTCTGATGTGGGGCTCAATCCCAGAACACTGGGATCATGACGTGAGCCGAAGGCAGATGCTTAACCAACTGAGCCACCCAGGTGCCGCTAATACCCAGTACCGTGATCATTTATAATTTTTCACTATCATAAAACATCTCTGATGAAAATTACTGTGCACAAGTTTCTGTCTACATTGATGATTCACTTCCAAAATATATTAACAGCAGGGCATCTGGCGGGTTCATTCAGTAGAATATGTGACTCTTGATCTTGGGGTTGTGAGTTGGAGCCCCACATTAGGTATAGAGATTACTTAAAAATAAAATCTTTAAAGAAAAGAATATATATCTATTAACAGGACACCTTCAATAGCAACTAGCAGGAAAACAAACTCTAAATGGCTTAAATAATAAAGACAGTTTATTATATCCTATGACTGGAAATACAGAGTAGGGAAGGTTTCAGGGTTGGTTTCTCCATCATCTGGATGAAATCACCAAACACTCTCTCTTTCTGCCCTGGATCCTCAGCGTCAGCTTCATCTGAAGGCTAGTTCCCGTGGGGTAGCAGAATGGCTGCTGGCGGTAAACAAAGCTGTATGATTTCTCAACTTAGTCCAGTGGGAGAGTCAAACAACTGTCATACAAGAGGCTAAGCTTGCTCAGCCACCCCGAGCCAGTTCCAAGGCCACACACAAATGCTGTACACTGATCATCCGCTCAGACTGCGATACAGAAACCAGCACTGGTTTCTTTCTCATAAATTTTCAATGTCCCAATAGATGCCCAGATAATATGAATAAATAATTTCCAAATGAGGAAATAAAATGAAATAACAAATGTAGATAGGAAAATTACCTCATAACAAACTGAGGAGTTTCCCATTATGCTTTTGTTTGTAAACAAGTCACATTGAAAAAGGAATTATATTTTCTTTGAAGTTTAGTAGAAATTTTCTGAGATTCTCTGGTGCCTATACCATAAAAATAGTTTAAGAAATACTTATTGTGATAATTAAAATAATAATAATAATAAAGTAAAAGTTTGCCTTTCCTAGAGAGATTTATACCTATTTAGACTGTTTTCTACAGATTTATAAGTATATGTATTTGTACCCCAAAAATGATGAAATACCTTTTTTAACTTAAAGTATTTTACACACAATAACATAGGAATATATATTTAATGTCAAGTCCTAAAGCACTGCCTCATTCTTCTTAACAACAATATGTAATTTATTTAGCTATTCCCTTTTGATAGACTTTTAGATTGTCTAAAAATTTTAAGTACTTGGAAGATGCAATTTCAAAGTTTAGTCCTGGCTTTTGTATAGCTAAAGAAGATAATAATATATTTATTTGTTATAATAACATGATTTATTTTCCACCTTGATTAGTTCAGTCTGGAACAAACATACAGCTGGATAATATAGCAGCCTATAGACTGCCTTGCGGAGAAAAAGAGAACATCCACTCTTATGAAAAAGGGGTAAGATTTTCTTAAAAATAAATGGAGGTATATGTCAGGATTAGGAGAAGAAAATGCTCCCATTGTGAGTTTGCAAGCCCAAATACAGAGAAGCAGATGTCTTTAAAAAGAGAGGGTTGAGGAGCATAGTGATGCAAAATCCTTATTTCATTCTAAACTTTTTGTGGAGCTGGCAAGATGCACAAGGGCCTTATGTGAATGATGTTTTCACAGTAATCTCAGAAAGAAAGGGCTATGTTCCCATGTGGAATAGGAACAGTTTACATGTGACAAAACTAATTTTGTAGATGCTGGATCTTGAAGGAAAGTAGGAAACATCTATGCTTCCCTCTCATCCTATCAGAGTTCCCAGAGGTACTAGAAATAGTTTGGAACATACTTCTAATATGATTAAAATCTCAAAGGATAGGGTATTTTGCATGATATCTGTGTTATGTTTTCACTTTGTATATTTGTGAAAATATTTTTTCAAGAGAGGTTCCTAGAAATGAGATTGCTAGGGCAAATCTTACAAACTATGGCAGTGGTGGCATGGGTATAAATTTGGTGTTTGATTCAGGTGCTTGCTTTGAGCACTCTGAGAAGCTGACCAACAAAGCCTGTGCCTTCTATATGAGTGTGTTCCTTTATAAATGTCCTCGTTTTAGAGGATTTCCATTTTCCTTTCTTATGACATGCCAGAATTTCATAATCAATGTGTCTAAAACAAATGGAAAGATAGCCCATGTTCATGGACTGGAATTAATATTGTTAAAATGTCCGTTCTTTCCAAAGCAGTGCAGATATTCATTGTAAGCCCTAACAAAATTTCAATGGCACTTTTCACAGAAATACAAAAAATTGTCCTTGGTTTTGTATGGAACCACAAGATGTCTATCACAAAAGATGTTGAATAGCTAAATCAACCTTGAACAAGTAGAATAAAGCTGGAGGCATTATAATTTATGATCTTAATCTATATTACCTAGTTACAGTTATAAAAATCTTATGGTACTAGTATAAAAACAGACACATGGATCAATGGAACAGAATAGAGAGCCCAGAAATAAATCTACACATATACAGTCAGCTAATTTTTGACAAAGTCTCCAAGAATATACAACAGGGTAAGAATGGTCTCTTCCATATACAGTGGTGGGAAAACTGGGTATCCACATGCAAGTGAATGAAGTTGGACCTACCTTACACCATACATAAGTATCAACTCAAAATGGATTAAAGACTTAAAGGTAGGACTTGAAACTGCATCCTAGAAAAAAAAAAATAGGGTTAAAAATCTCCTTAACATTGGTCTTGGTAATGATTTCTTACAACTGACACCGAAAGCACAGGCAACAAAACAAAAATAAATAAGTGGGACTACATCAAAATAGAAAGTTTCTGCATAACAAAGGAAACAATCAACAAAATGAAAAGACAACCTATGAAATGGGAGAAAATATTTGTATAGGAAATATCTGATAAGAAGTTAATATCCAAAATATATAGGGAACTCCTACAACTCAATAGCAAAAGTAAACAACCCAATTATAAAATTATGAAGGACCTGAATAGACATTTTTCCAAGGAAGACATGCAATGGCTAATAGATATATGAAAAGATGCTCAATATCACTGATCATCAGGGAAATGCAAATCAAAACCACAATATCACCTCACACCTTTTAAGATGGCTATTATCAAAATGTCAAAAGATAACAAGTTTGATGAGGATGTGGAGCAAAGGCAACCCTGGTGCATTGTTGGTCAGAATGTAAACTGATAGAGCCATTATGGAAAACTATATGAAGTTTCTCAAAAATTAAAAGTAGAACTAGTATATGATCCAGCAATCCCACTCCTGGGTATATATCCAAAGGAAATAAAATCACTATCTCAAACAGAGAGCTGCACTCCCATAGTCATAGCATTATTCAGTGTAGCTAAGATACGGAAATAACCTAAGTGTCCGTTGATAGATGAATGGTAAGAAAATGTGGTATATATAAACAGTGGCATATTATTCATCTTTAAAAAGAAGGAATTCTTGCCATTGGAGACAACACAGATGAACCTAGGGGTGATTATGCTAAATGAAATAAGCCAGACACAAAAGGATGGATATCACATGACTTCATTTCCACTTCAAAGCTAAAGAAAAGGGGGGGGGTGTCAAAGTCATAGCAGCAGAAAGTAGAATAGTGGTTACCAGAGCTGCTACTGAGTGGTAGAAAATCTACTGAATCAGTGGATACAAACTTGCAGTTACAAGATGAGTAAATTCTGAAGACCTAATTTATAGCACAGTGACTATAGTTAGTAATAATGTATTATATAGCTGAAATTTGCTAAGAGAGTAGAGCTCAAATAGAAATTTGCTAAGAGAGTAGAGTTTGACCACAACACACATACACACAAACACATACACAAAGGTAACTATGGGAGGTGATAGATATGTTTTTTAATTTGATTATAGTAATCATTTCACAATGTATACATATATCAAAACATTACAACCTACACCTTAAATATATACAATTTTTACTTGTCAGAAATTAAAAAAAAAAACACATAATCAACAGGTCTAACACCAAAGTCCTCAACTTCCCCACCTCCAACCGCTTTAAGCAAAGGTGACAAACAAAATAAACATCATGATCAAAGATGATCTGGGAATTGGCCAGCTTATTGTGATTTATATGTTTGTTCTTAAGTTAATGGATTTCCTGATCTTTTAAATTAGTAACTGCTAACTTAAAAGTTTCTAATTTTACTTTTTTAAAAAAAGATTTTATTTATTTATTTGACTGAGAGAGAGAGAGATCACAAGTTGGGCAAAGGCAGGCAGTGGGGAGCAGTGGGGAAAAGCAGGCTCACTGCTGAACAGAGAGAATGATGAGGGCCTCGATCCCAGGGGCTCGATCATGACCTGAACCGATGGCAGAGGCTTAACCCACTGAGCCATCCAGGCACCCCTAATTTTACTTTAAAACAATGTGTATTAAGCCTAGTTAAGTGATGATAAAACTGTGTTGTTATTTTATTTTCCCTCTCTAGAAATCACTTGGTGATTTACACATTTAGCTATTCAACATCTACCCCCTCAGGAGGGGTAGAAATCAAAAACATAAAGCATGGACTGTCTTTTGGATTGTTGTCCTTGTTGCAGATGGGAGCTCTTGCAGTTGGCTCTTGTCTGTTTGTTTATACAAATGAAAATTATTTTTTAGGTATTTCAGCTGACGTTCTTATATCTCAGTGATTAGATTTTTTTTTTTAATTTGCTTTACTTTTAACTTAGGTATCCCCTGCAGAGAGTACAGGAAAAGAGAACACTTTGAACTCTAAAGGGAAGTAGAAAAACTAGTTCTATAAGAAACTTGTTCCAAACTTATGGACTAAGGACATAGATTTTTGCTTCATCACTTGGGATAACACTGTGCTATAATTGGAATATCTCATGAATATTAAAAATTCTCACTAAATAGTTTTCAGGATATATTATGTGAAAGGCAACCAGAAGTAGCTAAATAGAAATCTAAAAAAGCTCTGGATACGTGCCAAATGGATGGTACAGAAAATAGAAGATTAAACAAAAGAAGGAGCTTTGGAGAGGCTGGTTACAAAAGAGAAGGGGAAATTAAATAGCCTCATAGGAAATATATGGTTTAGATATGTGGAGAGGAAGCTGGGGTTGGGTAGTGGAGGTTGTATGTATTTGGGATTCGTAGATGTTCAGGGAGATACAGATAGGCTGGAGGTCCGCATAAAGGGAAGCAGCCATAAGTCTGTCCAAGGAAGTCAGGTTCTCAAAAGCCCTAAATGAAGGTCTAAGAAGAATGACTTTGTTTATTTGGCAAATGAAAATATTCTGGCATGAGAAAACACTTCTATTATTCCCTAAAAATAATATATTAATAAAGAGGTCACATCTTGAGTTATATTTTAGCATGACTGGTGTACATACAATTTGTATAAGTAAATTTTTAGCAACCTTTTCATTTATTTGTATTTGGGTTTCCAATAACTTTGTGTCTTACAAATCATGTCAAATGTTACACTTCTTTTCCTTCTTTAAGAAAGGAACCTACATATTCTCTTATTTAACTGCTCTATGTTATTCCTGCATTTAGGAAGACAATTACCCTCTTAAAATTGCTGAAACCATCCATTTTATTTCCCAAAGAAATAGCGTATCATCTTTTACCTCTTTCAAACATTGTTTCAGGAGCCCGAACCGACACCAACATTGATTAACTAGAAATTTATCAAATTTCTCTTATCTGCTACCCCACTAATGGTGGTGACAATAAATATATAAATAAATATAAATATAAATACACACACACACACACACACACACACACACACACGAATTAGAAGTAAGTCAATCTGCAGAAAAAAAAGGAAAGGAACCAAAACCTGAAAATCAGTGCTTGGATCAAGAAAACTGCATTGCATTTGTAGAGTTGCTAGTACATGGTGTAAGGATTTATAGCTATTTTATACGTCCTAGTTGTTATGTTTTCCAATAACATGGTAATATAATTGAATAAATACCCCATGAATATGAATATGCTGATTTTTGTAGTATCCCTTATCAAACAAAGTATTAAGACCCAAGTTTTATTGAGACATTTGGCACATTGTCCCGATTTTAAAATTTGCTTGTTCCTTGCAGAAACAGGACTAGATGAAGGGTACCAGTATAAACAAAATGCTAATAAACTGCTCACAATTTCTTTGAAAGACTCCAGGTATATTGAATATTCTGCTTCCTCCTTTAACCCCATAGCACCATGTCTTCCCCAATTCATATTCCTGTTTGTGCTTCAAAGACTTGTTTAGGTCATTCTTGTCACTATGTTTATATTGTAGACTTGCTTATTCTATGACAGCATTATGAGTAGTTATCACATTCTAAAATGTCAGATACTGTTTAATTGTAATGGTGCCTACTTTTTTATTGAAACTATTCATACTTTATTACTGTAAACAACTTTGATCATAATGATGCCATTCAAAAGAGCTGATCAAGCTGAGAAAAATGACACTACAGTCGTAAAGTCACTCTATATGTAGCTATTAACATTTTATAGTGCATCTAAGGAAAAGTGTTTTAAGTTGCAACCATAGACAAATAAGAAAATTAATTTTAAACACAGAACTATCCTTTTGAAGATAAGAAAAACACTACTTAAATAATTATTGCCAACAGATACTTTTAGATTCTAGTGGATGACCTTCAATACAAAGAACCGCATACACAGGGTTTTGCATTAGACAGATTCAAATCATCTTACTTTTCCAGTGTAGAAAACAAGAGCTTTCGTTCCTAGGAACAAGTAGGAAAGAAACACTGTAACCTCACTTCAAAGCTATTCTCTGGTTACATACCAGAAGGGACAAGGTTATAGATGAGGGATTTTAAGAGACACATTCTTGTGGCGCTTCTAGGATCTAACACTCTCTTCAAATGAAATCAAAGACACTTACTGGGCGCCTACTACGTGTGGCGTATTGCAAAGTATGGTTGAGAACGTGGCCTCTGACATAAGGAAGCCCATAATCCAGTTGAGAGATGAGATAAACACACGAACAATTAAAGACTTAGAATCTGAATTCCACAAATATTTAAAAAATAGTGTGACAACAATAGAAGAAATATGAGGTCATGTGTACACATAATGACCAAGTAAACTAGACAGAAATAACCACTACTGAAATTCAGCCGAGTTAGGTTGGAATGTCAGAGAAGGTTTTGTGAAAGAATTCTTTAGCCTAGTCTTAAAAGGCTGATAATAATAACATCTCAATTTCTTTAGTGTTTTGTGGGGTGTCAGGAAGTATCTGAAGCTGGAAGACAAACATAACTCACTTACTGTGGTATCAATTTTACTTAACAGAAAGTAAAATATTTTTATATAAAAATAAACAGATTTACTGTTGCTATCATTTAACGCATTAATTATCATACTAAAATTGTGAACCACTTTTGTCTTAGTAGTGTCTAAGTGCTTCACATTTATTATTGTTTATAATGAAATTTGTCACTCATTATGGAATTTAAGCTTTGATTTTCCCAAATAGGTCAGGGCATGGGAAAGGTTCTGCCCTTTTGTGGACTTCTTTGAGATATATGCTCTCCTCCTTGGTGCACCTCCTGCTCAGAAAAGTATGACTCTCCATGGACCTCTACTGATGTCATTTGCATTAATTCTCACAGCAATCTTGTCATGGGTGGGGGTTGTAGAAATGAGCCAAACACAGCTCAGTGTGCTTAGTGGTTGACTGTGGGCTCAGAGAAAGGTGATCATCTGACTCCAAGATAGTGCTTTTTCTCCCAGATCCAGTGACTTCAGGGGCCAGGTAGGGAGCAACATGATAGTTGTGGGTCTGGGTGTGAAACGGCAGGTGCAGACTATGCTGAATTGGAGAGTATTCCTCCAAGGGCATTCAAACAAATAAACAGGGTGTCAAACATTGGACAGTGGATTGGGTGAAGGTCAAGGGGAACTTTGAGTTTTATCTGAATTATTTGTTAAAAGTTTACTGATAGGGTGGCTCAGTTGGTTAAGCGGCTGCCTTCGGTTCAGGTCATGATGCCAGCGTCCTGGGATGGAGTCCCGCATCGGGCTCCTTGCTCGGCAGGGAGCCTGCTTCTTCCTCTGCCTCTGCCTGCCTCTCTGTCTGCCTGTGCTTGCTCCTGCTCTCTCTCTCTCTGACAAATAAATAAATAAAAATCTTAAAAAAAAAAAAAAAGTTTACTGATAAGGCACCTGGGTGGCCCGGTCAGTTAAGTGTCTGCCTTCAGCTCAGGTCATGATCCCTGGGTCCTGGGATGGAGCCCCGAGTCTTGCTCCCTGTTCAGTAGGGAATCTGCCTTTTGCTCTTCCTCTGCTCCTCCCCCCAACTCATGCTTTCTCCTTCACTCACTCACTCTCTCTCAAATAAATAAAGTCTTTTTAAAACAAAGTTCACTGATATATAATATGTTGCTTAAATAACTTAAAAGAGTTGAAAAGGAAACAGAGCTCCTAAAAATAAACAAACAAAATCCCAGAGTGGAAGACAAAAAAAACAAACCCTATGGCTTTCAGGCCACCAGTTGGTAATCTCTGCCACCCATTTGTCTGTGATAGGACATGGATAGGATCAGAGGAGGGGCATAGAACCGCATGAATAAAACTGTGAAGCACTAACCTTCAAGGTGACCCACTTCAGTTCTCTGTTTGGTCTCTCAGATCCCCCTCAGCTGGACTGCTCTGCTCTCAGAGACATCTGCTCTGATCATTTAAGATCATTTAAACCTGCCCTTCTTTTCAAAGCCTTCCTGGACATGGCTCTCACTGGCTATGTTAAACAATGTGATTTTTATATGGTCTTGCAAAGTTTGCTCTTATTTCACATGATAGTCTTTTTCTCCCAATCATTCATTCTTCTATTAATCCACTCATTCCATAAGCTCTTCTTGGGAGTCTCTTGTGTCAGGCAGTGTAGTAGGTACTGGAATTCTGAAGATGGAAGAAGACAAGTCTACACTGTAGCTCAGAGGGTGCATACACAGAAGGAATTCACTAAATATTTGACTGAAAAATATAGGGTTTTGACCTTGACATTTTGACATTTGGGACTGAATAATTCTTGGCTGGGCTGGCTGTTTTGTGTATTGGAGGAGGTTTAACATCATCTCTCACCTCTCTACTCCCCAGATGCCAGTAGCAGACACCTTCACCCCACCCCCCACCCAACTGTGACACATAAAAATGTCCCCAGACATGGCCAACTATCCCCTGGGGGTTTGGTATAGAACCACTGCATTAATAACTTTTTAAAAACTAAGTTAAAAATAGTGTAGTGTCATACACTTCTTAATGATAAACTACAACAAAATTCAGATGTGGGAAATTCAACCATAAAAGAGGTCTTTGTTTCAACAAATACATTTTTATCTGAAAAGAAAGGTTGTTTCAAATAAGTTTGGGGGAAATAATTTTGGAGATTTAGAAGGTTTTTTGAGCATACTTTAAGAAAATGAAAATTTCTCAGGGAAGAAAACCTATTAAACTTATTACCCTAAATTTGTTTGTCTAAGAAATTTTAAAAAAATAGTACCTATCAATAGCCTATAAATTAATGATCCATTAAACACACTTAGAGAAAGTCCATGTTCCATTTTAGTACTTAACTATTACCGGTTGATGTAATATAGGCATTGCTATCCTATTATCTACCCTGGATAAGACATGGCCTTAAGAATATCACTGATGCTAGTCAGGACTCCTAGTAACTAAGAGAGAAAAACAAGGGCATTATTTAAGGTTAATGGTCTCAAAATATAGCATGTACCAGTATCACCCAGAGGGGCTTGTGAAAACACAGATTTCTGACTTAGTAGGGCAGGGGTGCTGAGGATTCAGTTTTGGGGTAATGTTGATGTTGTTCCTCCTGAGATTTCCCTTTGAGAGCCACCATAAAGTACAATGAGGGTATCAGACCAAGTTGCAGTTTCTATTTGGAGGACAAACCTTTCTGGGTTTTTGATGTGGCTAAATCTGATGACTGCTGTCTGTTTCAGAAAGCCAGAGAGTGGGGACCCCAGAGAGAGCACAAGCCTTTACATCAGGAATGACATTAAGTAGCCCATGGACAAATGTCGGTGACACTTTTCTATTCCATGGCCGATGCACACTGAATATCTCTCAGTAATTGGAGGTCTACCGCATTTAGATGTGCACAGTTTTATATAAGGGGCTAAACGAATTATATGTGTCTCAGACAGCTCCACTGCCCTCAATGAATCTATAAGACGGTTGAAAGCCACTTAACAGTACAAAGCAGCATATTGAAGAGGGAAAATAGTAGAACAGAAACGTAAGAAAACAGGGGCAAATGAAAGAACATCATTAATACCTTATAGAAATTGTTTCATTTGGTCGATACACACACAAAAAGCAACCCACGAAACAGGTATGCATATTCCTGTGTTCCTGATAAGAAAACAGAGACCGAGAGGCTCAGTGATATGCTCCAGGCAGCTGGCTATGTAGGCAGCAGAGCAGGGACTCAAACCCAGGTGTATTTAACCTACAGCACAATGCTGTTTCCACCTTGTTTACAGGAGGGCTTCCTGCATTCATTTTTCTGGGTCATTTCCCCTCCACCCGATATATTTTTTACCTGTTTTATCAACCAGACTTCTTCCTTTCCATTTAGTAAATAAAAATGTGTGAAAACCAGTAGGTTAACATATTGGAACTAAATATATCTATAGGAGAACTTGACCATACTGACTTCATGATTCAAATAATAAAGCTTACAAATATAGAGTTAACATAAAGGAATAAGAAGATTAACTCTGGTTTATTCTTTAAAAATGTTTTTTAGTTTAATATACTCTTTCTCTGATATGGTGAATCCAAATAATTTTAGCTTACCATATGTTGTCATCCTAAATCATATAGATGCATGGAAACAATAGGAGGAAAAAACCCAAATCATTATAGATAAGCCACTAAATGACATAGTGAGAAATAATTATAAAAAGAATAAGAATTCTAGAGTTTGAAAAGAAATGAGAGAGAACTAAATTAATATTTTACTCATGTGGAGAGTTTATGAAGAGTATGGTGATTTCTCAAAAAATTAAGAATAGAATGAGCATATAACCAGATATTCCACTTCTGGGTATTTATCCAAAGAATATGAAAATACTAAATCAAAAACACATATGTACCCTTGTGTTCATCTCGGCATTATTTACACTAGCCAAGATGTGGAAGTAACCCAAGTGTCTATTGATAGATGAATGGATAAAGAAGATGTGGTATATTTATATAATGGAGTACTATTCAGCCAAAAAAAGTACAAAATCTTGCCATTTGTAACAACATGGTTAAAACCTGTGGGTATTACACTAAGTGAAATAAATCAGATGGAGAAAGACAAATACTATATGATTTCATTCATTTATGGAATCTAAAATAAAAGCATAACAAATGAATAAACAAAACAAAAACAGACTCATAAATGCAGAAAACAGAATAGTGGTTACCAGAGGGGAGGGAAGAGGGTTGGAGAGGTGCAAAATGGGTGAAGGAGCTTAACTGTTTGATGATGGATGGTACCTCCACAGGTGATGTTCACTTGGTAAGGTATAAAGATGTCAAATTAAAGCTGTACACCTGAAACTTACATCATAAAAAAAGTTTGTGGCTGTTTTATTAAAAATAATCAGATAAATTTTCACAGTTAGAAGAGATCAGGCAGAGTAAAGACATGCCTGATAAAAAGAAGGCTTTTTACTAGTCAGAAGATTCTTATATCCTGAGAACTGAGTCCAGAGGAGTTTCACAAAGACCTCTCAAGCACATCAGTTCTCACATATTAAAGTGCGTCCCAATTACCAAGATTTGTTAAAAGTCTTGGTAGAGTTCACCCCTTGAATTTTTGCATCAGTAGAACCAGGTTGGGTCAAGGATTTACATTTTAAACAGATTCTCAGGTCTTGCTGGTGCTGGTGATCTGGGGATCACAGGTTGAGAATGCAACACTAGCAATGCCACCTTCTTACGTCCTTTTCTCCTGCATCACTCTCTGATCTCTCCACTTTCCAGATCAGATATCCTGTCAGAGGCTGCTCTTCACATAACCTGCCCCTCCTAATTTTGCATTTTGCTCTTTCTCTCCACGAAAGTCAGGCCACCACTTATATTTTCTAGTCTTCACAGAAGCATGATAAAGTGAAAAGAGAATTAGGGACTAGCTTTTGCCCCGGATCTGCCACTACTTATCTTGGACATCTATTACCTCACACTGAAATTGAGAGATGAAGACTTGCTGATTGCTCAGGTATATTTCAGCCCTAACATTCTATATTGGACTTTCTCTTTTGCCCCAATAGAATCCATTTCTCAGTGGATATGAGAAAATTCTTCAATATTTTCAACAGCATGTGAAGATGGTTGCAGGTGTTTGCGTGCCTGTCCCACATCTGAGGAGAGCCTCAGCTCACCAAGAGGCAGTGGCCCAGCATTGCTTTGGGGGTCAGAGCCCTTAATTCTGTCTCCCATCAACCTTCTCTGAATGTTAGCTTCCTCATCTAAAAATGTATGGGTGTGCACTTGATTATTTTGCAGCCCCCTTTATCTCTACTTCATAGATAAAAATTTATATAATGACTTTAATACTATCCTCTGCTTCCCCCCCCCAAATTAACACTTGCTGTTATATACCCAAATGGTAAGTGATTTACATCAAAGTTTAAGAAATGGCAAAGCTAAATGTGATCTCCTACTAAGGGTATTTCATCAGTGAACAATATCTTAACCGAGAGAATAAGTGTGACATCTTTTTATTTCATATTAATGGCTGCTTGAGCGGTGTTGGTACTATTTTTGGATAATTCTTTTTCCTATACCTCTTCAGCAACAGAACATACCACCTTCCCTGCATGTGGAAAATACCAAGTCCTACTATCTAAGTAATGAAGCCTGGATGAAGAACACCTTGGACTTTTATTCTTCAATCTACTTCTTCTGGTGGAATCTACTTTTCATGGTGGAAAAGGAGTTAAACCCATTTCAGCTCTTGGTAGGAGCTGTGGGGAAATATCACTTTTCTTCCCTTAGTAAGTTAGAGACCTCAGAATGGACTGAATAAAAAAGGAAATATAAAAAATAAAATGTCATTTTTAATATTGATTATTTTTAATATTGGTCCATGACCACTTGTGAAATGTGGTGCCTCTTGTCTGGAAAACAAGCCAAAAGGTCCCTACTCTTAGTGGGTCACCCTCAACACAATGACGTGAATGCATTTCTGTTACTATGTACTTGTCTTATTGAGTGCAAATTAAGGATCACACCTTCATCCTTCAGGGTAGCAGAAGAAGCAGCAGAAGTCCATGGAAAGAATACTGGCTTAGATGTGAGGAAAGCTAGGAACCCAGGTTTAGACTGGTGTTTGGATAAGATGTCTTTTTAAAAAATTATCTCGAGATTGTATTTTATCCTTTAATTAAATAGGAATTGGATAAATTCCTATTGATAAATTGGAAGTTGAGCTCAGACAAGAACATGGCCCTTTGAGCCCATGGAAGTAACTTTGGAGATTTCCACAGAATTTAATGGAAATCTCCAAGAGAGTAGTGAGATTTAAAAAAAAAAAAAAAACACACATTCAAGCTGGATATATTGGCACTTGTCTGGGGGTTGGGGGAGAAGAAATCAGAGAGACTCATTGACACTGAGAACACAGAAGGTAAAAGGTGCTATAAAAGAGAGTCAAAGACAAGATCTTGAAGTGGCTAAAGAAATGGTTCCACTGACCATGGGAGACAGGTGGAAGTAGAGGCAGAAGAGCTAAAAACATCCATCACTGGATTGGAAAGCTAGTTTCCAGCAGACACTCACTCCTTTCTTTAAAACATCTTTCATACTTGCATTTACAAGCAGCCTTTTGCTCTTACAATCATACTGGGTCCCAGAGAACTTACATCTTTCTTGGAACAAAGCAAGAGAAGGAAGAGTGGGAGAAACTTGAATGGACTGAGTCTGAATCTTGAATTTGACTAGGAACATACATTTTTAAATTAGAAAAGTAAGATGACCATCAAATGAGAAGATTAAGAATTTTCTATCAGTAGAAATGATGAGAGTGTGTATGTGTGCATGCACATGCATGCACGCATGTGTGCTTATCTAGTGGAAGAGTTCCAGAGCTAAACTGATTTTGGATCTAGAAAAAAGGAAGAAGAGGGTTTGCACATTTCAATTGTGATTTTTTAAAAAGATTTTACTTATTCTTTTAACAGAAACACAGCGAGAGAGGAAACACAAGCAGGGGGAGTGGGAGAAGGAGAACAGGCTTCCCGCCGAGCAGGGAACCTGATGAGGGGCTTGATCCCAAGACCCCGGGATCATGATCTCCGCCGAAGGCAGACGTTTCACAACTGAGCCACCCAGATGCCCCTCAATTGTGATTTTTTTACAATTTGACCTAGCAGTACAAATACCTGAGTGCTCTGATCATATAACCTTTTTCTTTTTTTAAGTTATTTTATTTTTCCTTTTATCCATGTCACTTTACTTTTTAAAAAATTTTTAACTTTGAGTATAGTTGACACATAATGTTACATTAGTTTCAGGTGTACAGCATAGTGATTCAGCTTCTCTATATGTTATGCTATGATACCTGCCATCATCCTCATGCAACACTCTCATAATACCATTGCCTATATTCCCTAGGTTGTGCCTTTTATTCACATGACTTATTCATTCCATAGCTGAAAGCCTGTATGTCCCACTCCTCTTCATCTACTTTGCTAATCCCCCAACTTCTTCCCAGTGGCAGCCCTCAGTTTTCTGTCGTTATAGGTCTGATTCTGCTTTTTGTTTGTTTATTCATTTGTGGGTTTTTTTTTATTCCACATAAGAGTGAAATCATATGGTATTTGTCTTTCTCAGTCCGATTTATTTCACTTAGGATAATATGCTCTAGGTCTGCCCATGTTGTTACCGGTGACTAGATCTCATCCTTTTTATGGCTACATAATATTCCTCCGTGTGTGTGTGTGTGTGTGTGTGTGTGTGTGTGTGTGTGTGTGTCTTTATCCATTCATCTATTGATGGACCATTAGGTTGCTTCCATATCTTAGCTATATTACATACCCCTTTTCTTTTTTTTCTTTTAATCAATGAATCCTGGCAAGTATTCTCCCTCAAAGTCCCCAAATAGTAGACTGAGGTTTTAAAAATGATTTCATTAATAGAATAAGCATGAGGGACATTACATGTTATTTTTCTTTCTCTGTATTTTTTTAAACTCATCTGAGTCCAAAATACTCACATGAAATATATTGCAACCAACATCCTACCATTTTTTTCTCACAGTTTGGGTTACATCTTCCTGGAAGGGAAGTTAAACCCATTTTAGCTCTTGGTAGGAGCTGAAATCCTTGTGCAATCCTTGAACAAATAAGAATGGCTGCTGCTAACCCTTTTATTCAATTCCCAGACAAGACTTAGGACAGTAAGTTCTAAACTCAATTTGGCTGATCCAGAATAGTCTGTTTGGGAGAAAAAGTTCTGCAAAATAATTTGCCAAGAAAATGTTCTTGAGAGATCCTTTTTCTTCCAAATACCTAGAAATTTGGGTTGATTTTTATACTTGAATATAGGGTTTCTCAACAGCAACACTACTGATGTTTGGGTGTTGAATAAATCTTTATTTAGTTGGATGTGACTTATAAGATGTATCACACTTCCTACCCCAGATGGGGTGATCAGAAGTGACTCTAGGCATTGGCAAATATCTCCTAGGGGGTCAAACCATTCCAATTGAGAACCACTGATTTAACACCTTCAAAATAGTTTCTTTAGACAAGATGGCGAATTTGATTGACAACACTATTAACAATAGGTAGATATCTGTATGCAATATTATATTTTATAATTTCAAGGAAACATTATGCCTATGTATAATATAAGCATGATGAATATTTTTCACATCGCTCCTGCCATCCAACCAACAAAATGTAATATTGTCTCTACTGTGGATTATTGAGCAATTGAGAGCAAAACAACGATAAAGATAAAAATTATTAGATGACCCATAAACCAATATTAGAATAAATAAGAACTGAAATAACCAGTAATTCTGTTTCTACAGCCAGACCATTTTTGTATTTTATCTCCCTTTTAAGGAGCTATTTTTCATTCACAGCACTGTTGTAAATTATGCACAGCAGACTTCTTCATTTAATAGGTTCAGGTCAGAGAGTGATTGTATTTCAGCAGTTGGTATTCAGGGATTTTGTAATTTATGAGGTTTATTAATTTAGCAGATTATTTGCTTAAGATGCCACTATCCCTTCATAAAGCATTCACTGTGAGAATTTCTGGTCAGCTTAGTATTTTTAAGAGAAGCTTCAGTATTGAGAACATTCTCATATTCCTGAAAATTATATACATTCTATAAAATTTAGCCCACAGTACATGATTAGAAAGGATGTAAATGAACTGTTTACTGCTTTTGTGATCGTAAAAGAGAGAAGATAGGAGGTTGGAAGTTAAGGACTGAGAGGCAGGGCCTTGTTCCTGGAAGATTCAGTAGAAAATGAAAAATATAATAACAGCTAAATACCCTTATAGGAAGTGCTGACAGAATTAGGGCCCCTAAAGAGGGCACTCCCTGGCATTTCTGGGAGGATCTAGAATCAGTCTGTTGCTTCCTTGATCACATTACAAAACAGGTAAGAACAGAAAGAGCAGGGAGGTCTTTTTGCTGATGCCCAGTGGGAGAAAAAGTACTCACTAATGGCTGACTGAGAAAGGCAGAGTCATGTTTTTTCTCTGTATTTAGAAATATGAACTGTTGCTACCAGGGTAGATTGTTGGAAAGACATCTGATTATGAGAAACTAAACAAAATGGTATTGTTGGCAGGGGCCTATTTGCCCTCCAGATTCCAAATCTAACCCTGGGCTCCTCTCAGTGTCCAAATGGATAGTTGGGCAGGGGGTGTCTTAGGTGAAACCATCTCTGGGGTGGAGGAGGGGACACTTCTCAGAGGACAGTCATGTTAGACAATGTCATTCTATGGAGGAGGGGCCTTGCCTAGGTAATTAGAAGTCAATCAATCAGACTAAAAGGAATCAGAGATTTTTCCTTTAAAATAAGCTCCCCATATTCTACATGGAACCAAGCCCATGCTTTATCATTTCAGTCTTTTCCTCACTCACAATTTTCTTTTCAAGACTCTTCCTCCTGGTGTCCGTGGTGCTATCCTCAAGGTGCCAGCTCCGGGCCCTCATGTCCTCACCTCCACATGGTGCTCACATGGCTCTCCTTACATAGAATTTCTTCCCATTCATCTTGATCAGCATGTTACCATCCTTAAAGTTCTGCTTCAAGACTCAGCTAGTACTGAATCCTTATATGAACTCCACCCTCCACACCTACCTTGAAATTGTGTCATTCATCTCCAAACGTTTATAGTTCTTAGTGCCAGAACCAGTCATTTGGCATTGCCATTCACTGTTTGCATACTTTAATATTTTGATGTGCATATATTACCTTCTTAATGATAGAGTAGCCACCTTAACTATAGAGACTTTTAACATCTCAGTGTATCCTTTACAATCGGTTGGTATTTTGAAAATATTTCATAATATTTTCATATGTTTCACAATATTCATAATATTTCTCAATATTCATTGGGGGAAAAAAGGTGGTTCTTCCTTGTTGCTTATATAATCTGACATTCATGCATTCCTCTCCTTTCTTTGTGAATGCCCCTCCCTTACAACCAGTTCCTAGCATCTTGCTACCTATACCATGATACCACCTGGCTCTGTATTTCCAATTTCCCCACAATGTCAAAAATCGAATTGTTACCTGGTAGTTTAATGGGTTAATTAGAGAGATTAATTCCTGCCCATAAGTGAGCCAGAGTATTAAAGCCAAGTTAACATGGATTTTTTTTGTGCAGAGCAAGTATAGGGGTGTGTGTGCGTGTGTGTGTGTGTGTGTGTGTGTGTGTGTTGGGGGAAGGGATAAAAGGGATCTTTCAACATTCTCAGATGATACCCCTGGTTGCTGCCTATTGTACAGGGATGAGCTGCTTACAGCTACAGTCCTCAGATAAATTAGGACATGATACAAGCTAATAAGCAGAATGCAAATGATTAAATCCACATTTATTGAGCATTTAGAAGAATATATGATGTGTGATTATTCTCAATGAGACTTCTTAAAACATTCAGTTTGAAAGTTCACTTTGTTATCCCAGCCTCTGCATGCGAATGCACTGTTTCTCTTCTATGTGCATTGAATTGGAGTCAAAATCCCTTGCAGATGAGACCTGGAAATCTACAAGGAGATTCTTTGTTCTTACAAAAATTAACCTAAATTCACTACTTTAATGTGATAACATTGAAATTTAATATTAATTCCATACCATGTAGGGCTTTCATTTCCAACTTTCCACAACAGAGAGTGATTATAAGTACCTTCCCCTATTCTCTTTTTTCTCTTTCTGTATAGTTATTTTAAATGTTCACTGGTTTTCTCGAAACTTAGCAATCAGATAAAACTGTCTTGATTGATGTTACAGAATCATGGATTTCCCACCAAACCAAAGGAAGCCTTCCTCATTATCTCTGGTCTCTTCAGCTAGGCCATGCTCATCTTCAGGTAAATGTACTTATTCCCTTATCTTCTCAAATCAGCTATCCACTTTTCTTCGGCCAAGCTTGGCTGTAAATTGACAAGATCTCCAGTTGTCTTTGTGATTTCCCTGCAGAGTACAGCTGGGTCCCTTTCAGTTTAAAAGAAACAGGTATGGGGGAAACTCTGCTCAACCTTTAAAAAATTGCTGTCATAAAAGACAGAGATGGAGTGGTGACTTAAATCTGTTTTTTTTTTTTTTTTGAATGGAAGAAGCTTCTTACTCTTATGGAATAAAAAACATATGGCACATAAATAGGTTAATAACAAAGCATCAGACTGGCTGCTTCCATTTATTCCTTCATTTTGCGGGCAAGAAGAAACTTTGATATGCAAGCTTATATCTATCAAAAGCCCCAAATATGATTAGAAAAATTAGAAACAGTGAGATCAGAAGAGAGTATTTGCTTTGACTTTTCCAATTTTGGTAAACACAAGAAGAGATTTAACATAATAGAAGGAGTAATGAAGTAGTCATTAAATAGCTTGGGGTCTAGTCCCCTTGGACATTAACTGGCGAGTGATCTTCGAAAGGTCATGAAACCTCCCTAGATCTCCAGATCTCAGGATTCTCATCTGTAAAAGAGGGAAATTGAACTAGAGAATCTCCAAGTTGCATTCTTCCTCTAAAATGCTAGGGTTCAACCTAATATTTGGGCCTATTTTATTTTTATTGGCGCAAAACAGATGCAGTTTTTGTTTCTCGTTGAGAAAATGAAAATGAAAAAAATTTGGGAATAAAATATTAACAATTTTAGACTTAAGTCCAGAGATCTAATGAGAAAGTTGAGTTTGTAGTAATACGATGGGAAAGCATCTACTTAATCAATGTTTTATTCTTTGACCTGAGCATATGTAAAGTTAACACTGTCTTTTTCTTTTTTAAGATTTTTAAATGTATTTATTTGATAGAGACAGAGATCTCAAGTAGGCAGAGAGGCAGGCAGAGAGACAGGGGAAGCAGGCTCCCTGCTGAGCAGAGAGCCCAATCCGGGCTCGATTCCAGGACCCAGGACCCTTAGGCTCAGATTATGACCTGAGCCAGAGGCAGAGACTTAACCCACTGAGCCACCCAGGCGCCCCAAGTTAACTCTGTCTTAAACATCCTCTTATCCTCTTGTTATTACTACTTAACAAATCAATCTTTTTATTATTATTTTTATTATTTATTATTATTTATCTATTGGCAGATTTGCTGAATTTGGCTGATCTATGATGGGCTCTGCTGGTGGCTCTGCTTTAGTTCACTGATCTTTGGGTGAGTTAAGGTGACCTTGCTACATATGTCTCTTGCGCTTCTTATGCCAAAGAATTCAGCCAAAGCGTGGTCTTCTCATGGTGATGGTAGAAGTTCAAGGGTAATCCTTTTAATTTATAGATGAGAATACTGAAAGTCAGGGAGACTAAGTAATAATAAAACCCATCTCTAAGTAGGTAAAGGGGAAAAAGAAGGGGGGATAATTAACTAGTTTATATAACTGGAAAGCCCAAGTGGACAGTAGGGTTTCAAAGCACAGCTGCATGTATTTGTTCAACTGATGTTTCCATGTCTCTGTTTCCCTCCATCTCTTGGGCCTGCTTTCCTCCATATTGGTTTGTTCTTAAGCAAACTTGTTTCATGTGGCAGCAAGACAGCTGCCAGCACTGGCCTTGAGTGTTCATGGTACAGAAGATAAACATGCTACCTTGTTGTCTATATAACATTTGCAAACCATTTCGATTGGCTTATCTAGAAACAAGAATTTGAAATGGCCCCCCATGTATTCCTTAGATAAAGGGAATGAGCCATTTGGTGTCAACACGAGGGAGGGGGATACAATTCCTAAGGAGAAAATACGCTAACTGGACAAAAGTTTACAGATGTCCACTCAAGTGTTTACCTGAAAACCTAGAAAGAGGCAGAGCCAGGACTGAAACATGTATTTTTAAGTCCTTTACCAGTGTTCTTTAGTATATCTCATATGAATTAGCGGTGTTTTTTGTATTGTCTCAACAGTATAGGAAGTAGAAATCCTAATGAATCAAATGAACCAATGCCAATTGCAAGACTTGTTTAGGCAGAAATGATGCCAGGACATATTCACCTCACATCTCTGGATTTTGGGAAGACTTTTGGGTCACTTGTTTAATCTCTGATAATTCATCACATCAAGGCTGATCAAACTGCCCATTCAGTGGACTCTATGCCCTAATGTCTGAAATATATGGCTTCTGGTACTGGTAAGACTGACCTTACTTACCTGCATACAATCCCTCTATGCAACTGAGGAAAAAAAGTCACATTTATTATTTTTGTATGATTATTGTGTAGTGTTTTTGTATGTACCCCATTACTATGTTTGTTTTATTCATATGCTTTGGAACAGAAACCATGGTATCTATTAAAGACTTTCTAACAGAAAGTGACTAGTCGGATATGAGTTTCCTAGGGCTACTCTAACAAAGTACCAAAAGCTGGGAGACTTTAAAACAACACACACTTGTTGTCTCAAAGTTCTAGAAGCCAGAAGTCTGAAATTGAGGTGTGGGCAGAACCATGCTCCCTCTGAAGCCTGTTGGGGGGAATACTTCCTCACCTCTCCCTAACTTCTGGGAGTTTATTTGCAATCATTCCTCTTCCTTGGCTTGCAGCCACATCATTCCTGTTTCCATCTGACATGGCTTTTCCCCCTAAGTCTCTGTGTCTATTGCTAAATAAGGTCACATTCTGAGAACTTGGGGTTAGGATTCCATATATACTCTCTAGGGAGACACAATTCAACCTATAGTGGTCCTTGACAGGATAAAGGGTTAATACTAAAGAAGCTGCTAGCTGTTTGCTATTCCCAGTTCATGGGCCCTTCCTCTTCTAGGCCTGCTCTGCTCCCTCTCTTACATCTTCATTCTCTTTATCCCCTTCCTTCCCTGATAGAATTTCTAAGGAACTTCCAACCCGAGGAGAGAAGGGATGTCTTATAATCAACTTCTGAGAATATTTTTCACACCTATTAATTTATCATACATTACACCAATCCATGAGGTAAACTAGGCAAAATTCATTATCCCTTTTCGATGAGTGACAAGAGAGGGAGAGAAACTTGCCTATGGTCACTCAGTTAGCTGGTGAAGGTGGGATTAGAATTACAATTCCAAGTTCTAATACCTGAAATTATTTTGTTCCTTTACTGCTTCCAAATGCCAGGAAGACCCATGGATTTGTAGGCTTTGAAACTGATCTTCTCTTTCCCTGGCTTGTTCTCTATCCAGCCATGCCTCTTTTTCACCATACATGGGCCATCCACTCAGCTTCACCCTAGTCCTGAGAACTCCTCTCAGGTACGTAACCCCCGTTTCAACTGCCAAGTGGATTCTTTACTTGGAAGTCCCTTCAGTATGGTGAGTCACTCTTTCCTACTTCCCCAAATCTCTGCCTCATCTCAAATTTTCCCATCTCTGTTAATGGCCACACTGGTACCCCCAAGCCAGAAACCAAGGGTTTCTTTCTACTCCTCCTTCCCTGCACACATCTGTATTATTGCTAGGTCACATTGAATTTGCCCCCCAAACTCTCTCTAGTCTATCTCATCCTTTCCAGCCCAGTTATGCCTGCTTTCCTTCAATTCCTTGTCAGTTCTGTGCAGACTATGGTTTTCCTTCTAGACTCTCCCTGGTCCAATACAACCTCTGCACTCATTGCTGCTAGGGGCATTTATCAAAATGACCAATCCAAAGCTCTTCAGTAGCTGACAGAGCTGAACTATGTAACAAATACTGGTGGACAAGATACGGGAAACATCAGGGGAAATATGGGAGTAAATACGGTAAGGAGGTAATCACTTCACCAAAACTATACAAAAATAGTCTCAAATTTCTAACCTGCCTGAGAATCTTAAATACTCAAAGAGGGATTTGGGTAAATAAAAATGGTTGGTGAATGGAGGAGAGGGGATATATGGGAAAATCGTACAGATTTTCTTAATTTTTCTCTAGGCCTAGAACATCTCTAAAAAATAAAATCTATTGCTAAAAAAACAAAATGTATTGGAAATGGATTGTCATTGTTACAAATATTTATGAAAATAATATAAATAAAATTAGGCATAATTACTTTTAAGTATTACAGCTGCTTTGCATCCATGTTTAGGGTTAAGAGGACTAAAAGGAAATCTATTTGCTCAATCATATTAAAACCTAACTTGCTGATATGCTGCCTTGCTCTAAATTGCGAGTTTCATAAGCACTAAAAATTGGCTGACCTACTTCACCATAGTAATTGAAAGGGATTATTACTGACAATTAGCAAGCAAGCAATAGTAATAGATAATTTACTTTCCAAATATTTTGCAAGCAAGCACATTTTTTCTAAAAAAAAGGGGGGGAAACACATTAGACAGTTGTTTCTTGGCAAATTACAATGCATCTTTTATTTCTTGACAAATAATTCATACTGCAATATTTTTTACAGCCCGTAATTCTAATGTGGCTGTTACATTCTTTATGTCTACAGACACTTTGTCAGGATAAGTGTTCAGTACAATGGATGGGGACTTGGCCACACAGCCCTCATTATAGCTGATAGTTCCATGATCATGGCCTGGGCAAAACTCAGGGAAAAGGCCTTTTTATAACTACATTTTGCCCTTGGAGGAAAATGGGGTCATTTAAAATGTAAATGTTAAAATTCTTTCAGCCTCAGATATTCTGTCATATCTCTTTCAAGAGGTGAGTTTTTGTTTGTCTGTTTCACCTAGTGAGAAATACAGTAAAGTCCTGGCAAGTCTGGCTGCATCTCTCTTCCACATAATGGAACAAAAATAACTTTATCTTTGGCAAAGCCTAAGTAAAATAAGGAGGAGAAGACTAATGATTCGGGATGTTTTACTGAACAATATCTCAATTTATTTTTAGGAAAATATATTTTATTTTATTTTATTTATTTATTTAACAGACGGAGATCACAAGTAGGCAGAGAAGCAGGCAGAGAAGTGGGCAGAGAGAGAGAGGAGGAAGCAGGCTCCCTGCTGAGCAGAGAGCCTGATTTCGGGGCTCCATCCCAGGACCCCAGGATCATGACCTGAGCCAAAGGCAGAAGCTTTAACCCACTGAGCCACCCAGGTGCCCTGGAAAATATATTTTAAACTTAAACTAATCAAGGCTCATTATATGTCTCATCATATGCCATTGCTTAGCCCTAGATTATTCTCTAAGAGTAAACTTATAATAACAGTTTCCATGACTTCTTTTGTACCACTTTGAAATTAAGTTTAATGCTAGGTACATATTAGGTACTCAAAAAGTGCTTGATTGAACTTAGTCCTCTCTGAGTTGTCCCACAAATGTACTGCATTAGTGGGTTCCCCAAAGTCCATCAATCACTTTTTTTCCTATTCTCAGGAAAATACACTGTTTTCTCTACAGACAAGATAAAGGGAATTATAGTACTTGCAAAATTGAAAACTCTGGAAGCAGTATTTTGTCCTTCATTCTAATAAAAAGAAAAGCCTAGACTCTTCTAAGCTTACGGATCTGCATTAATATGAATACCTTTTCTTGGAATAGTACTCAAGAAATATTTGTCTCATGACTGGATGAATGAATCTCTTTCTGTCTACATTCTCCTCCCAGGATCTAATGTGCTCTTTAGAGCTCACCTTTACTGCAATGACTTAGGTCATAAACCACTGTGTACAGTACTGTAGTTTTAATTTGTGCATGTGCCCCACCCATAGGTCCGACTTTCTCTTTAGGAAGTGTTCAATAGATATCTAATGAATTAATGACCTAGCTGACAGTAATTTACTTTCTCTCTCAATAGTATTTAGCACTATTGACATTCTACCCTTCTTCAAATCAAACTATTGTCTTGGCTGATTTTTCTCCTGTCCTCTAGCATTCCTTCATAGACTCCTTTAGGAAATTGCTCTAGATTCTCTTCTCTTTCCATCTCCTTGGTTAATATTATCCATTGTTTTAGGTTTAAACACCAACCAAATGTTAAACTCCCCAAATTCTTTCTTTCCCACACCAACATATAATCTTCTGAGCTCTGGGATTCATTCATTAAAGAATTTTTTTTTTCATCATCTCCATTTCACGGGTATCAGTCAGCTCAGACTGGCATAAGAAAGTATCACAGATTGGGTGGCTTAAGCAACAGGAATTTCTATCTCACAAGTCTGGCGGCCAAGGTGGAAAGTCCAAAATCAAAGTGGTGGCTGATTCACTTCCCTGATTAGGGCTCCCTTTCTGACATACAGATGGCTACCTTCTGGTGTCTTTTCTTTTAAAGCATTAATCTTAACATGCGGGCCCTACCCTCATGAACTTACCTAATTACTTCCACAAAGCCTTGTCTCCAAATACCATCATACTGAGAATTAAGACTTCAACATATATTTTTGGAGGTAAACAGTTCATTCAGTCCATAGAAGCAGTACTAAATTAACACTCCACACATATAGTAGTAAACAAAACTGAAAAGGAATTCTGTCTTATGCAATTTACATTCTAGTTGTGGAAAGCAAACAGTAAGTCAGTAAAAGAAAAGTAATAATAGTAATTTGAAATTGTAGTAAATGCTATGAGGAAAAGAAACAGATAATGTGACAGAGTAAAACTAGAAGGGGTCAGAGGTTTGAAGGGAATGAGAAGCAGGATTCAGATATTGTCTTTCCAGGGAGGTAAATATTTGAACCCCAGATATGAATAATGAGAAGGAACAAGCTAAAGTCTAGGGCAAGGGTTTTCTTTTTTTTTTTTAATGATTTTTTTAAAGATTTTATTTATTTATTAGTTAGAGAGAGAGAGTGAGCACAGGCAGAGAGGCAGAGGGAGAAGCAGGCTCCCTGCCGAGCAAGGAGCCCGATGTGGGACTCGATCCCAGGACGCTGGGATCATGACCTGAGCCGAAGGCAGCCGCTTAACCAACTGAGCCACCCAGGCGTCCCTAGGGCAAGGGTTTTCTAAGTATAATAATCCTAATCTTGACTAATTTAAGAAACAGAAATAATTTTATAACCAAAGCTATAATTGGTATCTCTAGTTGGGCACCTCAAACACATCTCATGACTATAATCTTAAAAGCAGATTCTAGATCACCCGCCAGAAATGTGCCTCTTTTCTAATCTTCCTTATTTTAGCAAATGGTTCTTCATGCACCTAGTTGATTAAGCAAGGCACCCAGAATTTATTTCTGTTATCTCTCTCTCTCATTCACAAAATGCAATCCTTCTCCAAGACCTATCTCTAAAATACATCTGTCTACTTTTACTCACCCTGTAATGACACCAGTACATATCGTCATGAGTTCTCCACAGGAACTGTTGCAATGACCTACTAACTATTCTCATTATTTCCATTCTCGGAGGTCTTCAAGTTCATTTCACACAACACTGAGGGGGTGATCACATAAAGTATAAAATGTTGAGTGATGCTATAGTAACCAAGACAGACATTGGCATATGATAGACATATAGATAAATGGAGTTAAATCGAAAGTCCAGAAATAAGCCCATAAATTTATGCTCAATTGATGTTTGACAACAGCTCCAAGAAAATTCAATGGGGAAAGAAAAATATTTTCAACAAATGATGCTGGGATAGATGAATATTCATATACAAAGAATTAAAGTCTGGACCAATTCCTTATACCAAACACAAAATTTTATTTATTTATTTATTTTTATTTTTATTAACATATAATGTATTATTAGCCCCAGGGGTACAGGTCTGTGAATCGCCAGGTTTACACTTCACAGCACTCACCATAGCACATACCTTCCCCAATATCCAAAACCCAGCCACCCTCTCCCTACTTCCCTCCCCCTGGCAACCCTCAGTTTGTTTTGTGAGATTAAGAATCTCTTATGGTTTGTCTCCCTCCTGATACCATCTTGTTTCATTTATTCCTTTCCTACCGCCCAAACCCACATGTTGCCTCTCAACTTCCTCATATCAAGGAGATCATATGATAATTATCTTTCTCTGATTGACTTATTTTGCTCAGCATAATACCCTCTAGTTCCATCCATGTCATCACAAATGGCAAGATTTCATTTATTTTCATGTCTGCATATTATTCCATGGTATATATATATCACATCTTCTTATCCATTCATCTGTTGATGGACATCTAGGTTCTTTCCATAATTTGGCTATTGTGGACATTGCTGCTATAAACATTCAGGTGCACGTGCCCCTTCGGATCACTACATTTGTATCTTTAGGGTAAATACCCAGTAGTGTGATTTCTGGGTCATAGGATAGCTCTATTTTCAACTTTTTTGAGGAAACTCCATGCTGACCAAACACAAAATTTAACTTAAAATAGACTTTGTAATGTAAGAGCTTAATATAAGAGCTAAAATTATAGAACTCTTGGAAGAAAACATAGGAAAAAATCTTCATGATCTTAGGTTAGGCAATGGTTTCTTAGATAGGACAACAATAAGCATAAATGACAAAAGATAAAACAGATAAATTGAACTTCATGAAAATTAAAAGTTTTCACGTTGCAAACAATACCATCAGGAAAGTGAAAAGACAACCACAACTGGGAGAAAATATTTGCAGATTATATACTTGATGACTGACTTGTATCTATAATATGTAAAGACCTTTCATACATGATTATAAAAAGATAACCATATTTTAACATGGGCAAAGGTTTTGAACTGGCAATTATCTAAACAAGATATAGAAATGGATGATAAGTGCATGAAAAGATGTCAACATGCTTAGTTATTAGAAAAATGCAAATCAAAACCACATGAGAGACCATTTCATAACCACTAGGATGGCTACAATAGGAAGATAATAATATATTGGCAAGGATGTGAAGAAACTGGTACCCTCATACATGGCTGGTAAAAATGTAAAATTGGTTAGCCATTTTATAAAAGTTCCTCAAAAGTTGGCT